>WNHD01005375.1:0-12872 GCA_011057455.1 Ganaspis sp. Gsp50 | reverse complement strand
GAAGATTGAAATGTAATATTCGCTCAAGGTTTCGTGTAGATATTCCTTACGTGCGGACATTTAAACATCGACACAAACTTGTATAAACTTCGGCATGTAAGGTTCCTAACCTCGCAGGCGAGGTTAAGTCATGTTTTAGAGAAGTTTGGGTGCTGTGTGGGATTATATTATTACGTTATTACATTATTACATTATTACATTAATTATATAGTATATTATTATATAGTATATTTATAAGTACTTTAAATCCATATAACTCTTGTAAATCTAATTTCTTAGTTTTGCAACATATATAATTTATAAGAACTTTATATTCATATAACTCTTTTAAATCTAATTTCTTAGTTTTGCAACATATCTTCATTTTTGCACACTTCGAAATGTTTTAGATAAAATAGTTTTACATGTTCGAAAAACAATGAAAAACAACTTGCAGAATTGGCAAAAGATGAAATGTACAATTGTAATTGTTATATTTGATGAAACAGGGCATTCAAGAATGGTCCCCTGGACATTACGTGGGAGGTAATGCTAAAGCTCTAATTTCATCTCGTGTGAAACAAAAAGCATGTGGCATTTAAACGACAGAGGTGAATTTAAACATGACAGAGAATTCATCCCCGCAACTAGGCGGTCATCCATGAGAAAGTGTCGACAGATGTTTGAAATAATAGAATGTGGCACGAATCACCGTGAGCGCACCAACAGGTTGTAATAGTCGATGCCCTCTGCTAAATGAACAAGCGTCATTTAACCTCGAATCACTGCGTATTATATAGAGAAATAATTAAAAACGAAAAATATACCGACAGTTATACTGAAGATCAGTCTTGGTATTTATATTCATCAATTTCCGCATTTGTTCGTCCTGCTTCATCAATTATTACAATTATCATAGCTATTTCTTACAAAACATTAATTTGATCTTACATTTGGACCCAAGAAAATTTTCCCAGTACGGGCCCAGTACAATTCTCCATTGATGCCCGTACTGGGCCCGTAGTGGTATTTTGCCCGTACTGCGCCCTTAGTCAATTTTTTATTGGGGAATTACATTTGGAATTACATTTGGAACTACATTTGGAACTACATTTGGAACTACATTTGGAATTACATTTGGAACTATATTTGGAATTACATTTGGAATTACATTTGGAATCATATTTATAATTCTAGTCGGTATTATTGTTGGAATTACATTTAGAATTTAATTTGAAATATAATTTGAAATTTTATTTAGAATAGAATTTAATATACAATTTGAATCTAGATTTGAATTTATATCTGAAATATTATATATTTATAGAATTAGGTTTGAAGTTATATTTGGAATTATATTTGGAGCTATATATTTGTAATTACATTTGCTATTATATTTTCTATTACATTTGCTATTATATTTGCTATTACATTTGCTATTATATTTGCTATTATATTTGCTATTATATTTGCTATTACATTTGCTATTATATTTGCTATTACATTTGCTATTATATTTGGAATTCTATTCTATTTTACTACATAATTACATTTATAATTTCATTTGATGCGCCACTTGATGGAGTTATACATTTGGAATTTCGTTTGCAATACTATTTAGAATTACAAGTAAAATTTCATTTGGAATTGTATTTTGAATTCCATTTAAAATCCAATTTGTAGATGTGACGTCTGGAATAATTATATTATAGGAATTAAATTTAACATACATATACAATTTGAATTTACTTACGGAATTATATTTAAAATTCCATTTCTATATATTTGTAATTACAATTTGCGCAATTATAATTGCCATTACATTTGCTATTATTATTTGCAATTAGATTTCTTTTATTTTTACTATTACATTTGGAATTCTATTTATTATTTTATTTCTACAGAATTATATTTATAATTTCATTTTGTGTGCCACTTGGAATTACATTTAGAATTTTGATTCCAATACCATTTAGAATTGTGTTTAGAATTCCATTTCATAATATCCAATTTGAATTTACATCTGTATTTATATTCAGAATTATATTTGGAGCTATACATATTTTCAATTCCATTGGTTATATTAAGTTTGGAATTATATTTACAATTACATTGGGAATTATATTTGGGAATTATTTTTAATGTGGAATTTGAATCAACATCTATGGAATTCTATTTGTAATTGCATTTGGAATTATATTTACAACTACATTCGCCTAGAATTATATTTTCAATTCCATTAGAATTTACTATATGCATTTGCAATTTCATTTGTATTTACACTTATAATTTTAATTGGTAATTATAATTATAAATTCATTACAATTACACTTATAAATTCATTACAATTACACTTATAATTTCATTACAATTACACTTATAATTTCATTACAATTGCACTTATAATTTCATTACAATTACACTTATAATTTAATTTAGAATACCATTTGGAATTGTTTTTAGAATTTCATTTCGAATACCATTTAGTATTGAATTTAGATATTTTATTTATTATATTTGTAATTAAATTTGGAATATATTTTCAATTACATTCGGAATTATGTGTCCAATTACATTTGCAATTTTATTTGTAATTTCACTTATAATTTTATTTTGTATGACATTTGCAATTAAATAATCCCATTATTTAATCCCATGTCGAATATAATTGCCATGAAATGACTAATTCCATGTAATCCGATCTTCTTTTAATTTCCATGTCAAATATAATTTATATTCGTCTTTTAATACATAATAAAAAGAGTAGTGAGAATTGCATTATCATTACAATTTCTAATTGTCCATACAATAATTTTCTACTATGAAACATGTTTACGCATGGAGTTTCATATTATCGAGGCACCGAATCGATTAGGTAAATTTATAATCAGTAATTAATAACCTGAGTATACAAATGAGTCGGTCAGAGTTTGAAATTCAGGAAATGTGTGTAATTATAAGATCGATAGGAGTTGAAGTGCATGTTAGGATTACGAAAGTGCATTCAGAAAGTACTGTTATAACTTTTGGCTTTTGAAGGGTAAAGCGCGCATCACGCATTTCTACCCTTTCAGGTTATTATCGATGAGAACATCTGACGTGTGTATTAAAAGACAACCCTCTAACCAGCCGTATCATCGAGAAGTACATATTCCAAATAAACACGGTTATCGAACGATGAGTTTTGTTGCACATGTCGCAAAATTCCCATGCTCTTCCATCAGAGCTGTAAATACGTCTCCCTATCGCGACACCCTCAACTAATTACGAGATGACACGATATAAACACTATAGAACAAAAGTTCCACACGTTTCATTAGTCACCCTACAACTGTCTTTTTTTACAATTTAGGTACCTGACAATACTAGCCCAATATTCAAATCATTCAAAGCTCCTTCCTTGTGAGTTAAAATTCCTTTTAAAGTTCGTAAGCATATAATTCATTGTAAGCGTACAATTCATTGTAAGCGTACAATTCATTCTAAGCGTACAATTCATTCTAAGTCTACAATAATCTAGTTACATCATTCATTACAAAATGATGTCATATAATTGGAAATATAAATCGAGATTGGAATGTAACCGGCAGGAATAATGTGTGCATTGTTACTATTTGCATAATATACAAAGTACGAACAAGCCATTAATTTCATGAATTGACCGATTCGTCAATTTATTGAGTGATTAAAAAAACATGCCAGAGGTTACTTACCCTATGTGACGCATTTCATATACATGAAAAATGCTATAAGCTATGAAAACGCAGCTTGCATATAAAAGTAAAGAGAAAGTTATCGAATGATAGGGTAAGTGGAAGCTCACCCTTCAGATATAAAAAGCAAAGTATGGGAAAGTTATCGATATTTAGCGAGACGACACAAGGTCTCAACACGCAAACCAGCAGCCCAATCAAAATTGCATTCGACAATGCTGCAAAATGGGTGCAGGCGTGGCTCATAATATATAAGCCACGAAAAATAAATATTTTATGTCCTACGTGTGTTTCGAACATCATGCACACGGAGCATTTCCATGTCACGCTTTTGTCTCAGAAATAAAACTTTTCATTACATTTTTTATATCGAAAGGTAGAAAGACCTGTTTTTTATCGTAAAAACTGCTCCAAATGTGAACATGCAGGGAAATAAGTCCAATTGCACATTGAAACTCGAGGGTGGTGAAGACCGGATGTGATTCACACGAGGGGTTAATAGACCTTCATTTCCATCCGGTAACCTGACAAGCTTTAAAGCAACCTATTGTCGATACCAAACAGTTTGACCATAACTTTTCTAACGGTTGTAATTAATAGTACTGACAAGATTATGGTATATACATCACTCATCATACATCACTCATCATACATCACTCTAATAGGTCAATAGTTATTATTCCGAAGTCTGCAATTAAAAATAAGACCAGCTTGTTCATGAACAGTAACTTTGCAGTAACCCTGCAAAGTTTGGATCGTTTTTGTTTTAATTAACTTATAGACATGCAGTCAAGAGTTCAATTGTTTTAACAATGGTCAATCTTTTCAAATTCAGAATCTCTTTGCAGAAAATATTATACGAGAATCAGAAATTCAGGGTAACAACCTCTTATGGAGTCCTATCAGACGAACTGATATAGTTCTTGGCAATGTTTTATAGCAATGAATTGCAATGCAATGAACTACAATGCAATGAATAGCAATGCAATGAATTACAATGCAATGAATAGCAATGCAATGAATTACAATGCAATGAATAGCAATGCAATGAATTTCCAAGAACTATACCAGTTCGTCTGATCCCATTGAAAAACTTCCTGTCCCCAAATTATTTTCCCACATCTAAAATGCCAATTTTTCGATATAATTTGTACCAGTTGTAAAAATACGATTTCCGAAAGAATCGAGAAATGTGACTGCTTAATATGACATATTTTCGAATACATTTATTTATTCACTGCCGCAAACGTTCTCTCAGCTGTCAACAGAATCGAAAAGTCCCTTGGGCAGTGTCGCTTTGCTAAACGGTGCCATTGTGGCTGGATGGCAAAAGAGTCGTGGTCGCACGTCTATATAACAATCTCGCTGAGAATGCAGGTATTTTGAGTACGAATCCGTTTACGAGGGAAAACACGGATTTGAGAATGAAGGCAAGAGTGAATGGATCGATTTGTCGTCGACGTCGTCAAGTTGTCTTCATCATCTTAGCGTCGTTTCGTACCTGTTGTGTTGCTGCGAACTATGCCATCATTCCAGCAACGTGGGACTAATACTCGGCAGGTCGCGTTATAATAGGGTCCAACTCCTTGTCGCGAGCTCCGCCCACGTCATTCAAACCAAGCCAGTTGATGAAACCGTGAATAGACCCTGAATAGACCGGATGTGGCTGCTGCATTCAACGACTAAGTGAGCAACCAGAAACACGACACTTGATCGTATCGCGATCTACCAATCGATTCTCTCAACTTCTTTATTCCCTTTATATAGAGAAGCACTTTTTCGTATAGCATAAATGATTCTAAAGCACCAACAAATACCTATACATATATCCTGTTGTCAGATTCCCCCATAATAATCTCTTCCAATGATTATGCGTACTTTTACAATCTTGCACAAAGATGTTGGATTTTTGACACTACGATGCGTCAATTGATCAAAACTGTTCTTCTGATCTTTGGGACAGTTCTTCGATCTTTAGGACTGTTCTTCTGCCCGTTTGTACTGTTCTTTTGATCTTTAGACAACTGTCCTGATCGCTCGTCCGCTAATCTTTAGAACTGTTTTGCTAATCGTCTTAACTGGTCTATGATAATTAGAACTGTTTTGCTAAGTGTTTGAACTGTTTTGCTAATTGTTTGGCTAGTTGGACTGTTTTCCTAATCGTCTGAACTGGTCTGTGATCATTGGAACTGTTTAGCTAAGTGTTCGAACTGTTTTACTAATTGTTGGAACTGGTTTTCTAATTGTTTGAACTATTTTACTAATTGTTGGAACTGGTTTCCTAATTGTTAGAACTGGTTTCCTAATTGTTAGAACTGGTTTCCTAATTGTTTGAACTGGTCATCCAACTGTTTAAACAGGTCTTCTAGTGTTTTGAACTGTCAATCCTTAGTTCCGTTTTATAAACAACTCCTCGATTGTCATTTGGCTATTAACAGGAAAGGTTGATATCTGCCAGGCAACATAGCAAAGATGAATAGTAGATTCCACAAAATGGTACGTATAACATGTTTAGTCAGCGGAAGTGACTTTCTTCAGACGATTGCCAATTTTCTGTGTTGTCGTTTGGACAAAGAAAAGGAAGGAAGGGATTTTACTCGCCAACATCCTTTGTTAGTTTTCGAGAGCTATTCCACTTGAAAATTTTAATATTGTAACTTTACTGGGAATCAATAAAAGGGTGCTTCTAATGGTCAATCGGGTGATGCACCCAGTGATAAACGACTTATTGGAATGTCAACAAGTGATGATGAATGTTGTAATACGAATGCTTACTTTCCTTATTGAAATACTATTTCACTTGCTACGATACTTAATTAGCACTTCACAATTCTTCATTAGCACTTCATAATACTTAATTAGCACTTCACAATACTTAATTATCACTTCACAATACTTAATTAGCACTTTGCAATACTTAATTAGCACTTCACAATACTTAATTAGCACTTCACATTACTTAATTAGCACTCCATAAAACTTAATATACTATTTTCTGTGTCAATCTAATATCTATCTTCTGTGCGTTCTATCTAAATTTTGAAATTATTTGGGTTTCAGGTCGCATCTTATACGACATCCCTTGTAAAGTGTGTCGTGATCACTCCTCGGGTAAACACTATGGGATATTTGCCTGCGATGGTTGTGCCGGATTCTTCAAACGGTCCATCCGACGCTCTAGACAGTACCACTGTAAAGCCAAATCTGAAGGTGGATGCACAGTTGACAAAACGCACAGAAACCAGTGTCGAGCGTGTCGTTTAGCCAAATGCATACAAGCCGGCATGAACAAAGACGGTAAGTTGCAAACCAAGTTTTCAAAATTTTATAAATCTATCAACGATGTTTGGTCATAAAACATTGTAGTTTAAACATTTGGAAAGTACGTAAAGGTACTTTTAATATTACAGCCGTGCAGCATGAAAGAGGTCCACGAAACTCGACACTACGAAGACAATTAGGGTATTACCTGAAAGAACCAGAAGTGATGAACCCATTGGTTTCGCACTCACCTGCCATAGTTGCTGCAGCAGCTTTGGATCTCGCCCTTCCTAAGCCTCCACATGAACCCAGGGTTCCACCTCCTGTAATTGTTACAATTCCGCATCATCACCATGCGATGTCACATCCACTCTACACACACGCAAACGTTAACATGTGCAAGGTAAGCATTTATATTAGCATTTATATCAGCATTATATCAGCATTTATATTAGCATTTATATCAGCATTATATCAGCATTCATATCAGCATTTATAACAGCATTTATATCACTATTCATATTCAAACAGTTTTTAAGAAAAAAGAAAAAGTTTGTTGTTTTTTAAAAAGGTTTTTATCAGAAGAAAAGATGAATTATTTTAAAAACGCATAATCTGACTTCGAGATCTTTGATGGACAAACTTCGTTAAGACCAAACTTTTATTCCAGATACCTCTTAATCCTCCAGTAATACCAATGATGCCAGCAATCAATCCAGAACCACTATGTGAACAAGCGGCACAAATTCTTTTCATAAATGTCCGCTGGGCGAAAGACCTGGCGGCTGGTTCGTGTTTGACCATGGAGGATCAACTGACCCTTCTGGAAGCTTCCTGGCGGGAACTGTTTTTACTGACGGCGGCGCAAATATTACCTAATTTGGATCCTACTCCACTCCTTCCTCCAGGATCGCAAAGTCTGGCGTTAGCAATCCAAGTGAGCAGATTCCGCGAGACATTGTTGAGTTTCCATGCCATGAATTTAAGTGCACATGAGTATGCTTGCATTAAAGCAATAGTTCTTTTCAAGGCTGGCCTTGAATGTGACGCAGTACCTAGCAGTCGAAGTAGCAATGGGTCAACGTCTCCAAATTCTGGAGTTCCGATTGGTAAGCTCCGGGATCCTGTCACGGTTGCGAGGCTTCGGGACAATTTCCAAATGGCTCTAGGACATCAATTGAGTACTATTGCCTACGGAACGCTTAGGTTCGGAAAATTGTTGTTGTTGTTGCCGACTCTTAAATGCGTTTCACCGGGAACGATAGAAGAACTATTTTTCAGACGCACAATCGGTATCATTCCAATGGAAAGAATTATCTGCGACATGTACAAATCTCCTTAATTTCCTTTGGTTCGTTAATTTAGGTGTTCTATTTAAATTGTAGAAATGTCGCTGGACGCAAAATCTAGTTTGGCGTGAGTTTCCTCTCATTTTTGTTTTATCTTGTTTTTTAGTTATATGTACACACTTCTGTTAATTTTATATGTTTATTTTTGTAGGGTAGTATCGGGTAAGTTGAACCACCCTTATATTTTCATTTTTTTTTGCATCAACTAGTCAAATATTCATGATGTTCTGTCAGTTTGGGACCAATATCTAACTTTTTACGAAATTTTTTTTTTAAATTATCTTTAGCAGTTTTTTTAAACATTGTCATTTTCCTCTAAGAAACAAGTCTTTTTTAACATTTTTAAAAAGTTTATTTTCAAAAAGCTATTTTTGGCCACCAAGTTGGATCTGCCTTTTTGAATTTTGAAAATCTGTCAGATTCGTATTCAGTGACACCAAAAACCTTCAAAGTCACTTCATTTTACATTATATTGTTGTCTGGTTGAGGATAATAATCGGCTCAACTTACCCGACATGGAAAATTTTTGCAAAAATGTTCTTTTTAGAAAACTTTTTTTGGGGATTTTTAATTTTTTTGGGGGTTTTGAAAAATTAAAAATAAGGCATAACAAAAGTTCTTCTCGTTTAGTTTTATGGTCGGGGAGTGGCCAATTCAAGTCACAATAAATATTCAAAAATGTTCAACATTTTGTTTCAACATAGACACATATGTTTATGCAATGTGGAAAAGAATGGGTACGAGAAGAAGTGCATAGCGCCTCCTATGGAGGATTTCGTGGCTACCTAACCTTAATCGTTAGGCGCGAAATTTTGAAATTGAGTGAATGGAAGTGAAAATGAGAATGAAAATGAACTGTAAACTATTTTATGTTCTACATTCCAATAAGAAAACGTACCACCAATCTAGCTTTCGTGTCCAGTTGTAAATTGACATTTTTAATGAGATTTCTGTTTTTATTTGTTTGGTTTAAAACATTGAATATGTATATAATGAAGGTAGGAAGAGAATCTGTGATATCAACATATCACGTAAACATAGGTTAGGAAAACACTTGGAGAGTATTTTTTTATGCCTACATTATGAAAATCCAAAATGGTGCACCTAGTGTACAGGATGCAATAATTGTTAAGTGTACACATGTACCTAAAGTATTCATTTATATCAGAAATGCACTGTATAAAAAGCATCTTTTGCGAAATTGAAAACTTAATCCCGCCGTGGTGCAAGAATTTTATATAGAAAACAATCATTGTACATAAATGTAATTTAATATATCATACGATAAATATAATTTAAATAATCTATTGTATATATTTAAGCGAAATGTAAATATATCGTATTTTAAAGTGTGTAGAAACATCAAGCTTTTGGGAATTTTAACTAATTCTTATTTTATCTGCAAACATAGTTGCAATACAATTTTAGTTTATGTTGTACATTACTAAGCACTAACTGCATTTTAATTATACAGTTATTTAGACAATTCATATATGCCAAAAACTATATAGTAATAAAATGTTACAACTTATAATTCTTGAATTTTCAATTCGAATTCCCTTTCAATTAAATTATCCTTTCCATTAAATTATCTTTTCAATTAAATTATCCTTTCAATTAAATTATCCTTTCAATTAAATTGCCCTTTCAATTCAATTTTCTTTTCAATTCTGGCCACTTATGAATGTGAGCAAAACAAAGAAATTAAAAATTTCTGCACGAAAAAGCTTAGTAGAGTTTTAAAAGATGATTAATTAAATTATTTTATAGTTTTTTTTTTCGTAAATAAGGCAATTTTCATAAAAATAGGACAAAGTAACGTGAGAATTCACTACACACAAAGATATATTAACACAAAGAGCAAGTGTGCGACACTAGAAAATGTGTAGTGACTCTTAGATTTCGCATGACTGAACGGTATAAAACTGATTTTGGCACTTGTGATCATAACAGAATACATAAGGGTTTGAAAAGACTGGTTTGTTTATACCCCTATGATAAATGTATATTTTCTTCTTACATTGAAGTGTATTTATGCTTTTAGATTACTACATGCAAGTATCGACACATTTATTTATAAAAGTACCAATTAGTTCACTTGCTATTTTTTATAAAATTGTATAATCCACTTTTTTACATTCTCATCAATAATGAGAGTGTATTCTGTCTTATTATTATTATTATTATTACTATTATTATTATTATTATTATTATTATTAACATTATTGTCATTATTTCTATCATTTTGCAATTGTCACTACTGTCATTATCACTATTATTAATATCATTATAATTATATTATAATTTTTTATAGAATAAATTTTATCCTATCTGGAGGATTGCACTGAAACGTGATTTTTAGTTGGTCGACTCGAATGTATTTCGGATCTTTCAGAGAGGGTTTCTATTGAATTTAGAATTAGAATGGACTAGAGGATGAAAAGGCAACCGCCCCAGACAAGCATCAATATGCAGAAAAGAACCGCAGCAGTACAAATTTCTTAAAAGGGTCTCACTATTCAAGCGTAATGTACTGACAAATTACTCAGGTAAACAATCTTCCCCGAAGGTGTTTCCGAGCCTCCTCGCTAAGTAGCTTCTGGGTTTTTTCGTCCTAAAGTTAACGACTGATGTGATGACATTTTCGACGCCCATTTTGTTTGTTTCGAATTCAAAATAATTTCACTTCTGCATTCAAATGTGACAATAGAAATTAGGTTATGTTTGTTGGTAGTTTTAACTTGATTAAAGCTTCGTTTTTAATTATCTGAAATCAAAAACAATGTTTCTTGAATAGCTTTATTGTATGCTATTGAAGAAAAACTGTTTCTGTCGGCAGATAATTAAAAATGAAGACTTAATCAAATTAAAACTACCAGCAAACATAACCTAATTTCGTTTGATGCTAAGGTACCTTTCTTCGCGACGTGTATAAGAATGTCAAACTGTTCCATAGGTTAGGACTGTTAAACTGTTCCACAGGTTAGGAATGCTAACTTTCTAAAAAAAAAATCCTGGTGTTGATAATATGAACCAGAAGATCTGACTATCTCTGTCATTTTGTAATTTTATTCTTGCGTCTTGGGACTTTATAATTATACATGTTTTGTTCATCCACGGAGAAAAATGACGTGCCTAAATGAACGGAAGCTAATCTGATATAGAAATAAACGTATAAAGAATTGTGAAAATCCGTAGATTTTACGGAGTTTAAATAACTATACTGGATATCAGAAACAGTAAACCTAACCTCAAATTTCATAGTACGTTTCCAACTTATTTAATAAAAAAAATGGAACTTTTCGTTTATTTACGTTAGCATTTACTGTTTAATAAACTTTTAGTTTCAATAGACAATTTTCTTTAATTTCTATGAATTTACATCTGTAATTTTTAAGAGTTTTCGATGCGGATAAATCCGTAACTTTTACAGCTCAAATTCGGTCACTACTTTAGCTGATAAAATCCCTAAGTTCTACGAATTTTTCCGCTCATATTCAGATTTTTTTATCATCTTTAAGTAGATGCGAACATTATACGAGCATTAGAAATTGTCTTTTCAGGTCTAATTATAACCTTTTTTACACTCTTGACGCCAACACTTTTCCTTGTTTATTTCGTTCTTCTTATACCGAATAATCTTAAAATATAATGAACACTGCAAAACTGTGCACAGCAGTAAATGTATTGAATTCAAATGTAAAGAAAATGAATAAAATTGTACACAGCATTAAAAGAATCTTATGTACGCGACAAATAAAGCAAGTAAAATTCAGAATACTTAGAATGCGAATACATCGCTGTCGGCAATTAGCATCTCGATTTAATAAAGCACTTGAGTACACTAGCCGTATGCTAGGAGTTTGCATTCGTCGATTCCCCCCGTTCCCGATCCCCTATGCTGGTGGGCTCTGAAGAGGACGCGTAACTCTTGGCAGTAAGTAATACACTGTAGCGTTTCCGGACGAGTGAATAATAATCCTTGGCTCCTCATCCACTGCAGCTAACCCAGCACCCATACATTGACCGTATTTAGGGCGTCGCGTCACAACGACAACAAATTGAAAACAACAGCAATGGCACACCACCATCCGGGAGCGGGACGAGGAAATTTCCTATTGTATGACGTCGCGACATTATTTCCTGCACAAGAATTCCTCTGCTTCAAATAAAAGAGTAGCAAAGCTTGGTACTTGCGCGCACTTATAAACTTAAAGCAGAGAAATCGACAAGTGGTTCCCACCAAGCCACGGGGGCGCACCTTGTCACCCCGAATCACTCCCGACATTATTTCATACTCGTACACTTTTACACACACTTTCCTCCAGACTTCATTTTCATTATACACACTCTTCTGTTTTACCTCCATGCATATGTGACAATTAGCATTGTGCTGTCATTACCGTCCCCCTTCACTGCAGTGCGAGAAAGAATCGTATAAAATCGGTCATTGTATATTAATTATTCTAAATCCCAGGTGGAAATTTACGATCGGGCCGGTACCGGCCCGGTACCGCTGGCGGTATTTTAGTACCGACGCGGTACCGGCATAATTCCGGTTTCATACCGG
>WNHD01005374.1:0-10258 GCA_011057455.1 Ganaspis sp. Gsp50 | reverse complement strand
AAAATTACTTTATAATATTTCCAAATACTTCCTAATAAATCAAAATTTTTTAAAATATCTCAAAATATTTAGAAACACTTAAAAATATTTCAAAATATTCAAATATACTTAAAATTACTTTAAAATTCTTTAAAAAATTTCAAGATTTTGCAAAGTAATTAAAATTATTAGCATTTTAAGTATTAAATGAAGTATAAACAGATTTTAAAATATTATATTCTTTAAATATTTTTAAAGTATTATAATAATTTAAATTCTTACAAAATTTTGAAGATTTCATTTTTTAATGAAAAAATATATTAAAAAACATCAAGGAAGTTTTTTTTTAATTTTTCATGGAAGTCATGGAAAACTCATGGAATTTTGTGAAGAAAAATTTGTAGAAACCCACAATATATTCTAAATATATTTTAAATAAAGAATTAAGTAAGTTAAAAAATGTGTTTGTGTAAAATAAGCGTAATATTTTAAAATGAAAAAAAAAATATTCTTTGTAGATAAAAATTTATGTTTATATTTTAAATAATTCAGTTTTGACAATCGAAAATGAACCGGGAAAAGATTCAAAAGAGACCGGTAAAAACCGGGAAATGACCGGGAATTTTGTTGGGTAAAATTAGTAGACACCATGTTAAATTTGAAGTTGTTTTTTCAATTCAAATTTAAAGTTGTTTTTTCAACTTAAATTGAAAACTATTCACGCTTGTTGATTAAAATGGAAAGTCATCTCTGTTTTCTAATTCAAACGAAATTATTAATTTTTTGGAAATCTAGAGATAAAACCCACGTTGAGTGGTGCAAAGCATGGGTACAAACTTTGTCTGAGCTGCAGCAATATGTGCGAAAACATCATACAACGGGTTTGGTTTGGGCAAAAGGTGGCGCTATTCCTCCACCTCCTGCAGGAGGAGTTCCTCCACCACCGCCACCTTCAATGCCACTCGGTGACGTTGCACCTGTTTTGAATGACGACCGAAGTGCACTTTTCGCCGAAATCAATCAAGGAGAAAATATCACTAGAAGTAAAAAACTTTTCTATAATTTTAAATCAAATTAAGAATCTAATCTTATCCAAATCAAATTTATCACCTGGATTAAAAATAAATCATGTAAAAAATGTCCATGTTTCGATAATCGTTCAAAAAGATACAAATTTGAGAAATTTGCGTATTTAGAAATATATTAATTTGCGTATTCAGAAATGTTAATTTGCGTGTTCAGAAATGTTAATTAAAATTTGCGTATTTAGAAATGTTAATTTACGTATTTACAAATTTTAATTTACGTATTTACAAATGTCAATTTACGAATTTACAAATGTTAATTTACGTATTTAAAAATGTTAATTTACGTATTTACATTTGTTTCAGATTTGAAGAAAGTCACGTCAGAAATGCAAACACACAAGAATCCAAATCTGAGGACTGGACCAGCACCGTTTAAAGCTCCTGCAACGGCTAATTCCGGATCTCCGATGAAAACAACATTACCAGCAAATGCACCGATTGATAAACCTCCAGTTTTCACTCGCGATGGAAAGAAATGGCTTGTGGTAAATAATTTGTACACTACTAATAATAATAAATAAAGTATAATTTGTATACTTATGTTGCTCTCTATTTTTAAAGTTTATAGTTATCAGTGTATTGAATTGAAAATTTTACATTGAAAATTTTACAGGAATATCACAAGGGCAATAAGAATTTGGTGGTCGAAAATGCCGAAATGAACAATGTCGTTTACATGTTCCGTTGTCAAGACTGCACGCTAGTTGTGAAAGGAAAAGTGAATTCAGTCGTGATGGATTCTTGCCGAAAATCTTCCGTCGTTTTCGACTCGCTTGTTTCCAGTATTGAGTTCGTCAATTGCCAAAGTGTACAAATGCAGGTCAGTATCATACTTAAAAATAATCAACTCAATTTCACAAGAATATTTTCGTGTGGCAAAATTTCAGATAAAAGACCCTGAGCCGATTTTTTATTCAATACACGCTGCGTATACATACAATATAAATGTGTCGAAAAATAAACAAGTTACGAATGACGATACCGACAAGTGTCGACCAACTAATTTCACTGACTTGGTGGCAATATTTTGGCTATTCTTGGAAACCTAAGCCAAGTTTACTGCACAGTGAGTGCATTTTTCTCAACTGCTCGAGATTTGAATCTTGATTCAACAAGTCTAACAAGTGGATATATTCGTCCTTTGTCAGCTCTTCAGGGACTTGGAAAATTTTAAATTGATTTTCATTATTGCTCAATTCCGGGAAGTCGGAAACTGATGTACTGTTATCGATCACGGAAGGCTTTACGGATACTTCTCGCTCTTTTTGCTCAACATGAAATAAAAACTTATTTTCTACATTCTGCGTGCTTTCTGGCATCAAGTTTAAAATACTTGTTTGTAAATTGTTCTGCTCCGTGGCAATTTTCATCTCACGATCTTTCATGAATTCCAAAAATTTCTTTGGATTCACGACTTTTCTTGTTCCTTGATCCTGACCCGTCATTATGTTGATGTAGACGACCGTCTTTTCATCGGGTTTTACATTTTCTTCTTTTGAATTCAATATCAGGCTGGTATTGTCACCGTAACTTTTTTCATTCTTTTCTGTCAGTTTTAATCTTTCGTTTAAAAATCCAGTGATTTTTGAATCTAATTCGTCAGATCCGGGAGTTATTGTCAAAGGACCACGGGTTGGGCTTCTGTATCTGGATCTAGATTCTTGTTTTCTTATGTTTTCCAATCTGCTTTTTAAAATCGGGATACACGATTTTGATGATTTTTGTGATTCTGTGGATTTTATTGACGTTCTTGAAGTTAGTCTTGTCTTTTCTATTCCTATTGTGTTTTTAATGGATTCTCTTGCAGATTTTACCTCTCCGGCTTGTGATTTGTTTGAATCATTACGAAATGATGTTTGTAGTATTCTAGGCGACACGAACGATCTAGATCTTCTTTGAACCTGATTTGTAGTTTCTTCTCTGTTAAAGTTTAAATTCAAATAACTCCTCGCTCTTTGCTGTTTCTCTTTGCCCGAATTTTCAGTCAATTTGTTCGCGCTGCTTCTTTTCTTAATATCTACAGCATTTTCTGTAAACTTGTCCCTTGGATTAGAAAACTTCTTCACAGAAGTATCTCCTTTCTCTTTTGTTTTCGGGAAATTTGTGCTTTTTGATGAGTGAAGAAAATCTTGCTTAGAATGAATTTGCGAGTTTTTCGCATCGGGGGGAGAATTCATTGAATTTTCGAAAAAACTGTTTGTTGAGAAATTTTCAATATTGATTTTAGTATAGGATTTTGTGTCATTGTTATTGTTGATTGTGTGAAATTCATTAGATGATTGGATTTTCTTTGGGACCAAGCAGACATTCTCAATAGATTTTTCTTTAATAATTTCGTCAAGAATATTTAATTTCTTTGCCCCAGGAAGTTTATTTTCAGTATTTGGTTTTATAGTTTTAGTTATATTTTCTGAACTTTCGTTATCCGATAAATCGATTAGCATTACTTCTTCTTTTGTCTCTTCGTGATTCAATTCTGCGTCTTTTTTTCGAATTTCAGTTTCTTCCTCTTGGATTTTCATTTCGTTTTCATACATCTCAATTCCACTTTCTTTTTCACGAATTTTAATTTCACTTCCTTTTGCATCAATTTTAAATCCTCTTTCACCAATTTTAAATCCTCTTTCACCAATTTGAAATCCTTTTTCACCAATTTGAAATCCTTTTTCACCAATTTGAAATCCATTTTCACCAATTTCAATTCCTTCTTCAACAATTTCAATTCCTTCTTCACCAATTTCGATTCCGCTTCTATTTTCACCAATTTTAATTTCTTGTTGATTTTCATGAAGATTAATTTTCTCTTTCTGTACAGATTGCCTAGAATCTTGAAGAATCGCTTCGTTTGGTTCTAAATTTACTTTTGTTGCCGAAACCGATAGATTGTCTTCGGATTTATCATCGGAAATAGAAGCTGTGAAGAATAAACTACTGCTGGGATTGGAAGTTAAATTTGATTTGGAGTTAGCAACCATATCTTGATTTTCAAGACCCTCAAGAGTTTCTCGATTGAAAGCAATTTCGCTTTTTCGTTGTGAGAATTTCTGCCATTCCTTCCACTCGCTCTTCACTTCAAAAACTTCAATAATAGAATCTTCGGTCTTTTCTTTTGTAAATTTCTCTTTAAAGACAGTTCCGTAATTTTGTTCCATTAATTCAGGATTAGGTTCTAGAGTGTTTGAATCAACACGTGTTTTCATTTCAAAATTTCGGTTTTGTTTATTTATTTTATTAATGTTTGTGCTTCTCTCTTCTTCGAGTTTACTTTGTTTGTCGTTTATTTGGGAATGGTGCGTAGAAACATTTGAGTTATAGGTATTCAAATTGTTTAGGATATTCGAGTTAGTATTTGAATTTTTAGCACTTGAATTGTTAGCACTTGAAATATTGGAATTACTATTTTTTACAGTATCCAAGGGCTTTAATAAGTTTTCGTTTGATTCGTTTTCTGCTAAAGAGAACGATCCAGGCCGCCTTTGAAGACATAAAATACTTTCCTGTTCTTGAGCTTCTTCTATGTTGAATAACTTTTCATTTGATTTTGCAAAATTAAAACAGTACTTTGTCTCTCGAAAGACTTGTGTAGTTCTTACTTTATCACTTGTTAGTTCTTTTATAAACTGAGTCAAACTTTCATCGCTTGATGAATCCGTCGTTGAAGCAAATGTATTCTGCTTTTCTATTCGTTTAACTTTACAATCCGTTTCATAATTTTTCAGGGTAGCTTCAGTTTTACTGTTATCTCCCGTTTCTTTTACTTTTTCTTGTTTTACTTTCTCTTGTTTTATTTTCTCTTGTTCTACTTTCTTTTGTTTTTCTTGTTTTACTTTTTCCTTCTTAAGGTATGTTACCTGCTTACCATTTATTGAATTTTCTTCATTAAATTTATTTTCTATTTCTTTTTCAGACAATTTCCTGACAGTGTCATCACTTATCTCACGAAAAACTGTTTTATTAAAAGCCTCCTGACTTGGATTCATCTTATTGAATCGTTTTTGAAACTCTTTAGGTATTTTTTCAGTTTGAAATGAATTTACAAATTCCCTGGAAGTAGAGGGGACTAAATTTCTTTGTAGGTTTTGACAAGTTGTTTCATTTTGATAAATTGTTTCATTTTGTAAAATTGGTTCATTTTGTAAAATTGTTTTATTTTGTAAAACTGTTTGATTTTGTAAACTTGTTTGATTTTGTAAAATTGTTTCATTTTGTAAAATTGTTTCATTTTGTAAAATTGTTTCATTTTGACTGCTTATTGATTGATCTTCAGAGTTAAAACTGTTTTTATTTCTCGTCGTAAAATCTTTTTCTCTTTTTTGTAAATCAGTGTCTCTTTTGCGTACATATTTCTTTTCGTTTTGTAAAGTTTTCTTTTTACTTGGACAATTTTCCTGAATAGTTACTAATTCGTTTTTCAACGGAAAAGTTGTGTGTCTTTTTTCAAAACTTGTATTTGTTTGTGAATTATTTTCAAGTAAAGATGTAAACTGATTGTCTAGAATTTCAGTTTCACTGAAGGTTTGCGATAATTGGTCTTCACTTGTATCCATTGGAATATCATCTTCAGCTGATTGATAACCAGCATTTCCTACATTTTTGGAAATTGTAATTCGATTATTATTTACATTTATTTCAAAAGAATCTAGTACGAATTCAGATCTCATTCTCATTTTGCTATCTTCAGACTCAATTTTCGTAAATGTATTTGAAGAAATTTTACTTTCGGTTTCTGAAACTATCTCCGTTTTTTCACTTTCAGCATCTGAAGTATCAATTTCATTGTAAATAGAATTATTTATAACTCCATTTTTCTCTAATTTAAAAGCATTCGGATAAATCTGAACAGAAGAATTCGAAGAACTTTGAACGACACTTTCGAATTGTTCGTCTTGGCTGTAATTCTCAATTTCTTCAACTATCTCGCTTTCTTTATTTATTGAATTTTCGTTGTTTATTGAGTTTTCGTTTATTGAATTTTCGTTTATTGAATTTTCGTTGTTTATTGAATAATCGTTGTTTATTAAATTTTCGTTGGCTATCAGATTTTCCTTGGCTATCATATTTTCTTTGTTTATCACATTTTCTTTAACAGTCACGTTTGAAGAATTGCTCGATTGTTTAGATTTTCGATCCTTATACCAGAGACAATTTTTAATAATTGAAGAACTGTCGTTTTGTTCAGAGTCGCTAAATTCGTATGTTGATGAAACGTCGTGTATCTTTTCTAATTTTTCTCGAGCTTGGTCGAGAATCACTTCAGTTTCTACGAAATTGGATTTGTCTATTGACGAAGGTCTTGAAATGGCTTTTGTCAGGAAAGATATATTTAAAAAAGATGGTAAGAAGTCTTTTCCTAATTTAACATCAGTTAATGATCGAGTCTTATCCACAAAGTCTTCGTCCTTCATTCGTAATTCTGCACAGTTTTCTGTTTTAGTTATTTTCTCCATTTCAAGATCCTCCAGTTTTTCTAAGTGACCTTCGTTAACCATTTCAGTTTTACTGTTCTCGTCACTTTCCCCACTTTGACAACTTACATCTTCTCTCAACTAAAGCAAACAAAATATTTGATAAATAAAAAGTAACGGGTTAAAAAACTTTTCTTTATCAAACTTTATTTTTTATTTCTATTTGTTTATTTTATTTCTATTTGTTTATTTTATTTCTATTTGTTTATTTTATTTCTATTTGTTTATTTTATTTTTTATTTCTATTTTTTTATTTTATTTTTATTTGTTTATTTTATTTTTTATTTCTATTTGTTTATTTTATTTCTATTTGTTTATTTTATTTTTTATTTCTATTTTTACCGTTTTTTAGCTTTTCAATTACCTGGTGTTTTTCACATAAACGATGAAGTGATCTGTTCATGTTTTCAGAATAGCTTTTCGATGAATCTCTATTTTCTTTTTGATTCTCTACTAGGGTTTTTGATTTTTTTTCCTCTTTTTTTGCAATTTGTAATTCTTGTAAAACAAATTTTTCGTTTGAATTGTTCAATATTTTTTTGTAGTTTTTCGATAATGTAAAAGGCTTTGAATTCTGTTGATTTTGAAGAACCAGATTTTCTCTTTTGGCAATTTGCTTTTCTTTTGAGGCCAAATCAAAGTAATTTTTACCCCTTTTCCATGTGCTGTAAGCAAAACGATTTAAGTCGAAAAAATATGAATAGTAGCTTATTTTTCTATTTGTTGAATTTATGTACTATTTTTTATAAACCTTATTGAGTTATCACCACTGCTTTTGTCAGTTTGGTCTCCAGATTCAATTGATGGGACTCGATTTTGATAATTTGATGACATGTAGTTAGCTTCTAAATTTAACAAACTATTTAGACTTTTTACAGAGGGAACTAGACTTTTGTTGCATAAATTGTAGTCCTTGATTTTTCTTGAACTGAAGTTATAAATTATGGTTTATATAAACTGTAATTAATATTAATTCTAAAGTCATTAATAATTGGTATTAATTGAAACACAATGCTTTCTGTGAGGAAGCAAAAAGTAAAAATGTTTTCTTGGCGTAATTTATTGTTGTGAATCGATAGAAATTATTTCGGATATATTATTTCGGATACATTATTTTGGATATATTATTTCTAATACATTATTTCGGATATATTATTTTAATTTGTTATATTTTTATTTTTATAAATTTGTTTATAAATTTGTTATATTCAAATGACATTTAATCGAGGATAACTAATTTTAATTTTTATTTCTGAATCCTTACCTCAATAACAAGTGCTTGATCCAAGAATTTCTATCTTCTGGATTTGTTAAAGTTAATCGAATGTTTTGCAAATCATTGTTTATATCTGATTTGCAAATATGGTGAGGCAGAGGCCATGTGCCGTATTGCATTTTATAAGTTAATATGTTCACCTTCAGTTCCAAGTCTTGAACCTTGAAACCAACTTTGTTCAAATTTTCTTTATTATTCAATTTTTCATCTACCCAGCGGAGTTTGTAGTATACAGTGTGTACCAAAATTATAAAAACTAATACAGCAGCAAGCGCCTTGTAAAAAATTTCTTCTGTCAGCAAGTAATATTTTGCAAACAATTTTATATCTTAATTTTTTAAAACTCACCTTCCAAATGAATATATCATCTGATAAATAATCCACAACCTCTGTCACAACTTCAGACCAAACATATTTTGATAACCCAATTAGACATTTTTTCCAATTTTCCCTACATATCATACGAACAGGATAAAAATTGCCACCTATTTAATTTAAAATTTAGATTAGACTCAAATTTTGGTACCAAATTTTGTTTTAATTTTAAAAAGTTATTGGATATTTGGTGGATTATATTCGAGAATGGTTTTGCAGAAATTTAACTTACCAAATTGCCATTGCATGTTTACAATTCCCATATTTATTGTTGATAAAAGAAATTATAAAAATTAATCTATTTTGGGAAGTTGTTGATAAATTAGTCGGGAACTTGTCATCTTTGACGGTTATTCTTCTGCCACGTTTCCTTCATTGTAACTCGAATTAATAACAATTGCGGATCGATTATTTATTATTTTTGAAAATTAACGCGGCAAATTTCAAGGTTGACAAATTTTTTGTTTTATGGTATCTAATGATTGGAAATGATTATTTATACGAAAATTATTATTACAATATTGATAGTTAACTTTAATTCTTTTCTACTTATTTATTTTCTTATCATTATTATTAATGATTTTATTACATTTCACTAATAACACTGTCAGGGATCACAGTTCGTCCACTTTTTTACCAAATCCAACTTTTTTCCCCTTTACCCCTTATTTTCACCTTTTCTTTAAAGACAATTCCCTACAACATCTAAAATCAAATATTTTTTCCCCCTAATTTTCAATAAAATCATTTTTAATAATTTTTCAATAATATTTTTTAAAATCGATAATTCTTGAAATTTCTTCAACCTTCTATGAATTAAATTAGAGTTTCCTTGTGTTATTTTGGCTCAAAGGGGTAAATGATTAAAATCAATTGCAATTAATTTTAAAATATTACAAATATTTAAAAATACTTAACCCTACTTTAACATACTTCAGACTACTTCGAAATACTTCAAAATATTTTTAAAAAATGTAATAAAATATTTCCAAATACTTCCTAATACTTCAAAATATTTAACAACACTTAAAAAGATTTAAAAACACTTCAAAATATTCAAAGATACTTCAAAATGTTCTAATTTTTTAAAAATATTAGTATTCTAAGTGTTAAATAATTTATAAAAAGATTTTTAAATATTTTAAAGATAAATTTAGAAAATAAGAAAGTGCTTTAAACTACTTCAAAAGATTTATAAATACTTAAAATTATTTTAAAATATTTCCAAATACTTCCCAATAATTCAAAATATTTAAAAATTCTTCAAAATATCTAAAAATACTTCAAAATATTTAAATACATATACTAAAAATTACTTTAAAATACTTTAAGAGCCTTTTTATTACTTTCAAAGACTTTAAAATATTTAAAGATTCTTCAAAATAATTCAAAGTATTTAAAATATTTTTAAATACCTACATACTTTTTTTTTAATCTATTATCAAATACTGTAAAGGGTTTTCTTACCCGCATACACTTCAAATAAAATAAAATAAAATACTTTGAACTATTTTGAAGTCGTTTAAAGTATCTGAAAGTAATATCAAGGATTTCAAGTATTTTGAAGTAGTTTGAAGTATTTTGAAGCCTTTTAAAGTATTTTAAATTAATTTTAAGTAGATTTAAATATTTTTAAGCATTTTTTAGTGTTTTTAAATGTTTTGAAGTATATATTGAAGTGTTTTTAAATATTTTAAAGTATTTTTGAATGTTTTAAAATATTTGGAAGTATTTTAAACTATTTTGAGGTATTGGAAAGTATTTGGAATTATTTATAAGTAATTTTATTTATTTATTTTATTACAAAAACGGTATTTTAAAATATTTTGAAGTATTTTAAAGTAATTTTAAGTAAATTTAAATATTTTTAAGCATTTTTAAGTGTCTTCAAATATTTTTAAGTATTTTCAAGTGTTTTTAAAGATTTCAAAATATTATAGTTTTTCAAAATATTTTAAAAGGATTTAAAATACTTCAACAGGGTGTCTACTAACCGGGAAAACCGGGAAATAACCGGGATTTTTATTTAACCGGGAAAACCCGGGAAATAGCCGGGAATTTTTTACCAAACCGGG
>WNHD01005373.1:10499-30140 GCA_011057455.1 Ganaspis sp. Gsp50 | reverse complement strand
TTACAATGAATGTAATTGCAATGCATGTAATTACAACGAATGTAATTGCAATTAATGTAATTATAATAATGCAATCGTAATAATTATTATCAAAGCAAATATAATTAATGTAACTATCTTAATGCATTTAGAATTAAAGTAATGAAAATATATAAAATTAATGTAAAGAATTATAATAATGTAATTAAAACTAATGCCATTATTATAATAACTGTAATTGTGATAAATTAAACTCAATTCAAGTGAAAGTTTAGCCCTAGCGAGGGTTGAATCAGCTCTGTATTAAAATCCAGTTCAGTTTGTCATTTCAATCCGAATGGAATATCAATTTAATGTTACTAATGGGATATTAATTAAAATCAGAGCTACAAATCCAATTTGAAAAACATCAAAGTAAAATGTTCAAGTTTGAGCAAAATGTCAGGAAAAATATAATTTTAATTAAATATAAATCACTTTAAAAATGGATTTGACAATGAAAATCGACTCTAAATCTAATATCAAACCAGTTTAACTTGAAATTGCAAGCCAAGTGTAATTCCATTCTAAGTGGGTTTCGATTACAAACGTGATTTCAATTGAATTTTGAAAGTTCATCTTCAGGCGAGAGAAAAGTTAACTGTACAACGAAATTTGATTTCGTTTTGAATTGAAACCCAACTCCAATTAAATAAATTCGTTTTCTATTTAGTTTAGTCATAATCTGTTCGTAAGTTATAATCAAATTTTTATCTCCTTTTTCAAAAAAGTATAAATGAGATTAATGAGTCTAAAGGATTAATGTAAAGTTAATTAATGTACAGTTAAATAATGTACAGTTAATTGATGTAAGGTTAATTAAAGTAAATGTAATTAGTGTTTTTGTAATTATGAATATAAAATGTAATAATAAAGTAGTGATTAATGCGAAAAAGTGCACATTTCCTTTTTCGTGAGTTTTCAGAAACATCGACATTGGTCCCATCTACTCTTGTCATACATTAGTGTCATTTTGATGTGATGTTATTAATTTTTGCAAGTAAAATTATATATATATATATATAATTATCAATGTCGTTCGGAATGTAGTAATCTGCAGGTTTATGTAAGTGTTTTATTCGATGGTTAATATTGTTGTCGATTTAATTGGCTTCAAAGAATTTTTTTTATTGATTGAAATTAAATATCAATATCGGTGTTATTGAAAATCAGTCGGAGTGTTTTTAGAACGTTTTAGTATTAGCTTTCCGGTATATAATTCGGTGTAAATAGAACTACGTTTGCAGCCATCAACCCGTTTTCACAGTTGTTGTTTTTATGTGTGAGATTCGCTTTTAATCACCCAGAGAATCTGATGTCTAGTCGTGTTTCAATGTACAAATGTTGTCTTGCGACAACCAAAGATGTTGTTTAATCAATACGAAGTGTGTTTTCTGGAATATCTATTAGACAAGTCTTTTAATAATTGTTATTAATTATTAAGAGTATTACTCGGAATTCTCGACCAGAATTTTGAATGAAAACTTAATTATAGTATTTTAAGTTATAAATGATATTAATTAGTATATTATCGATCTGTAATTTGTAGCAGACATTAACTTTTCATCGACTAAGTTTCTTTATGAAAAATTAATTTAGTATTTTCCTACTAACGGCGTTTTCATACTTCAAAGATTATTATTAATGAATATTTTTGTGAATCATGATCTAATTACTATTCCAGAATTCATGAGCAGCAGCTCGAACTCGGTTTCTTATATTTAAGATAAAACATTATAAATTATAAATTATATAATTAAATTATATGTCGCTGTATTAATGGTACAATAAAAATTGGAAGCAGAAACAAGAAAAATAGCATTATCTATAAGTAGAAAAGTCAGTACTTTGCAAGCCAAACACAAGAGTCGATGTTTCTCGATTTATAAGTAGAAAAATGGAAAAGAATTAAATCTACCGAATAAAGTTTCGATAAAAGTATCTTAAGGCTGCACAAATAAGTAGAAAAATCAGTCTTGTGTCAGACATGCGGACTAATTTAAAAAACATTTTCATCAATTCAATAATATTTGTACGAATTTTATTGATTAATATCAATTGTTAATATCAATTGTTAATATCAATTGTTAATATCAATTGTTAATATCCATTGTTAATATCAGTTGTTAATATCAATTGTTAACAGCTATTGTTAATATCAATTGATTAATATCAATTGTTAATATCAAATGATTAATATCAATTTATAAATACCAATTTTGCTGATTATAATATATCAATTGATTAACATAAATAAAATCATGGATAAATTCACTGATGATTACAGTGTTAATAGTTATACATATGTGAATATATTGAATATCCATGTTGAAAGTTGCAAAAAGGTTGAAGTATAAATATGTATATAAACAAGTGTACAGAACTAAACAAAGAATATGAATTACGAAAGTAATGACCAAAGAGATCGAGCTGATTGTTCATGCGCAATATATGTTGATAATCTGTCTGAGGTTAATTCCTCATTCACTTTTAATAGTATAAACCATATACATTTATAGATAGTATAAATATGGGATGTGTATGTACACACAGTGTCGAAGTTGTGATATCACTGCATCTCATTAAGCCTATATATATCCACAATCGCAGTCACTATCAGTCAATTCACCTAACTCACATTGGCCACGATTTATGCAATGATGACATACATATTACATAACAAACATTCATATATGGACAAAATACGCCTGCATTACAAATACGAACATAACAAAGTCACAGTCTAATGTTTTAACAGTCGACTGAAACGCAAACTTTTCAACTAACTCTTTGTGTGTCTATTTGTCCGTACCTTACGTCCTCTACTACTACTACTACTTCTACCACTACTACTACTACTGCTACTATCACTACTGCTACTATAACTACCACTACCACTACTACCATCATAGGTGAAGACTTCTCGTACGCAAGTAAGTTCAAAAAAGTGGGAAGGGTATCTATACTTTGGTGTATTCAAGCACATAACAAGACTCAAAATAGTTACAACTTTTTTTCAATGTTGTAACGACATAGAGTAGGATATTCGTGGCATCATCAATTACAGAAGAGCGCTGTACTTTTTTTCGTAGTACGCTCATTATGCACATTACGCATTTACCAGGAACAGGAATTTTAATTTCAACTTTCTTATTTCAATTATTCTTTTGTTTTTGTTTTTGTCTCGTCAATTGTCTTTCTTTTTATAACAATTTTCGTATTTTTTATTTCAATTTATCTAATTGTATAATTTTATAATTTTAATAAACAATTTTCCTAACTATGGTTATCAAACACAAGAGAAATTGATTCATTAATTACTTAAAAAGTATAGATTTAAAATGACCGGAATTCAAAATTAGGAACGTAAAACAATACAATTTCAGTTCATTTGACTATAATGATAATAATTCTAATTGAATTTCTGACTATTTTGACTATAATGCTACAGTTAGTCAAACTAGAATTCTAGTTAAAGGGAATTTCTAATTTGACCAAACGACATTTGCTTTCACTAATTCACAGTAAGGGAGAAACAGTAGAAAAATCCAGTACGGTCAGACCAATGCAATAAAAGAGATTTTAAATTGACAGTAGAAAAAGCAGGCATCGTCAGACTAAAGGTGATTAAAAAACAGTAGAAAAGGCAAGAATTGTCAGACCAATACATTAAGCGTCTGACTGTACTTGCTTTCTCTACTGATTTCAAATCTCCTTTTCAATGTTGGTCTGACCATGCTTCTTTTTTCTACTTTATGGTTTGAAATCTCCCTTGATGTATTTCTTTCCAAAATATACATTTTTGAACTATTTGAATAATTTTCAAATTTTTTGTAATAAATCTAGGACCAACTTGAACAATTTTTCAATTGTTTTAAATAATTTTCAAATTGATGTGAACAAATTTGAAATTGATTTGAACAAATTTCAAATTGATTTGAACAAGTTTCAAATTGATTTGAACAAGTTTCAAATGGATTTGAACAAGTTTCAAATGGATTTGAACAAGTTTAAAATTGCTTTGAACAAGTTTAAAATTGCTTTCAACAAATTTAAAATTGACTTGAATAATTTTGAAATTGATGTGAACAATTTTCAAATTGACTTGAATAATTTGCATTTAATTTGCATTTACATGAATAACTTGCATTAAAAGAAGTCTTCAAATATAAATAATAATAACTACTTCTATACTACAATTATTAATAGAATCTTAAAGACAAGTTTATTAATCTATTTATATTATTACGATTAAACTTTTAATGGTTTTTAAATTACTTTAATCTTGTCTTACCTTTAATCTTGTGAAATTATTCAATTTCAATAATCCTGAAGGATTTACAACAGTTTTTTATAAAGTTGTGAATTATTTTCCTAAAAACTGGTAAATGTGGTGAACTCACGTGATTACAACGTGAAAAATTGAAATTGACAGCTAATGATATTTCGCACGCCAAAATATAGGAAGTATATTATCATTATATCAAGCATATTTCTTGAATCAGGAAAAAAGTATTATAAGCCTCACACGGTAAATCTAAACTGCACTCTGCACTTTTTCCAAATTTCTGAGCTTCTTGCATGTGTTTTCATTCGTTACCAGTATTTCAGCACGTACACACATCACACAATAGATTTTACATAATATTCCAACGATTTTTATTAATAATCACTGCACTTAGTGCACGCATAGCGTGATTGCACACATTTCGAGAAAAAGTAGTTACTTTATTTCGTAATTTACAATTTTCTTCAGAATTTCGCGCATGGTTTTCAAAAATACTGCGATTCTTTCTTTAAGATGATTTGCCACTTTGAAGAAAATACTCTTTTTGTTTTACTCTTTTCTTCCACTCTTTTTGTTTTACTCTTTTTGCTCATTTTTGATAATGAGCAAATCTTTTTTTACGTTCTTTTCTTACGATCTTAATAAATAAAAAATAAAATAAAAGAGTATTTTTTTTGTTTCAACATAAAAATGGTAATATTTTTAAATGTTTGAAAGTGGCATTTTTCATCTCTTCGAAATTCAGAAGGCGCCTTTCTCAGCACGACGCATGTAATTAAATTAAATTACGTTTAGGAAAATGTCGTACTTTTTGCAATTGTTTTTCTACAGCGAAAACAAACTCAGACATGTATTCAATCTTCATTATTAACGTTTCGTAAAAACTATCTGCAAACGAGATTCTTTTTTGTTCGAAAAATAATAGTTTATACTATACGAGTTTCATATAGAATAAATGACTTTATAATTTTAAAACACGTATTTGTGTATTTCTGTATTGTATTTCATTGTTCTGTATTTTATATTTGTTTTTTGTCGTACTGTATTTTTTGTTTTCGAATGAAAGCAAATAAAGTTAATTTATTCTAGTCGATTAATTTGTTCAAAAGAAGAATATTGCAAAAGGTGCGATTTATTTAAGTCTTCAGATAGTTCGTAAAAATAAATAGTTTCATTTCAACTATTACGTAACAATGAGAATAAGTGACACAATTTTTTCATTTGTTCTCATTTGATATTGATTATACAAAGCAGTTCCACTTTAAAATAATTTAGTTTTTTCTTGTTATATTATCTCTCACTATTATAAAAAATCGTCTCAAGTGCATTCTATGTTAAAATAAGTATTATATTGTATTATTCTTTTATATCCGCTGTTTATTAAAGTTGTGTAAATAATTGTTGAACAATATAATACGAATACAAAATATATGTTAAACAAATAAAATGAAAATAAAAAAAATAGAAAAAAATAAAACAATGGAAAAAAGTAAAAAAATTAAAGAGTAAAAAAATAAAAAGTAAACAAAATAAAAAGAATAAAAATAAATTAAAGATAAAATATATTTGAACAATTGTTGTAAAATATAGTTTAGGCATAAATGTCAAAAAAACACTTTTATAAACAAAATATATATCATACTCATGTGTTCCAATTCTGTTAAGTTTTTTGTTCTCTTTAAATGAAAGTTCTCGTTTTAGTTTATGTTGTTTTAGAATAAAGATTTCAGTGGAGCTTTTAGTAAGTGGAACGGTTTATTTTACAAAAAGGATCAATTAACGGGTTGCTTACCTTTGAAAAGGGTTTTTCGAGCGTTTAGCATTATTATTGACCTGATTGGTTGACTTGTAAAGAAAGAAAAGGCAGAATTGAGTAAATAAAAGTAAAAGAAAAGGGAAATTCTTGATTAAAAGGAAAGCAACCAGTAGAAGTAGTTTGTTGTTAGGCATTAGGTACTTAAGTAGGGTAGCTAACATGTGTAGTGGTTTGTTACAGACGACCACCATCCTCCCCCCACCTACACCCCGCCAGAACTGCCCAAGATGGTTCACGTGAGAGGTACAGTTAAACCTCAGTCAAAAACCATGCTACAGTCTCGCAAGCTACTCCTATTTCTCGCGATCATTATTTTTAAAGCACAGTTACTAATTATTTTCTGCAGTCGCTGCCTAATCCGATTCTTAATTCTCTCTTCTATTTCGTCGAGCTTTCTTTCATTATGAATATCATAAATTCTAGTCTTAAAAATAGGATACATTTTAAAAAAATATATTTGCCGATATTTTAACTTAGTCTAAGTAATAATAAAGTTGATTTAAAAATGTAAATTTTGCAGTTTTTGAAAAAATTCTGTAATTTAGTTGTAGAGATTAAAGTTTAGTTGTTTAGATTAAAGTAAATGATTTTTAGTTGTAAATTGTTCTTATTTTGATTGCAAGTTTTAAATAGTTTATAAAGTTTAAATAACTTAAGTTTCATGTAAAATTTCGGTCCAGAATAATACGCGTTGTTTAATAATAGAAGTAAAAGAATAAAGTAGGATTAGACTATAGAAAATAGAAATAGTTTAGTCACTATTAGGAAAACTTTTAGTCCATTAGTTTTTAGAAGTCAATATTAAACGGATGTTTATTGCCTATTGATGATTATAAATAAATTAATAATAACGTTTATTAATATAAATAAAAATTAATAATAAACAATAACGTTTATTATCTCTTCCTACGTCAATTTTTGATTGTTTTTAAAAATATAAATTAGATATTATTACGGAAAATATGAGTGAGTTTACAGCTGTATGCTAAAAATTACTTTTTCATTATATTAAAATTTACTCATGATATCAATCTTGTAAAATTTACTTAAGATTTCAATCTTATTAAAATTTACTTAAGATTTCAATCTTATTAAAAATTACTCACGATCTTAACCGTATTAAAAATTACTGAAGATTTCAATCTTATTAAAAATTTCTCTAGATCTGAATCGTATTAAAAATTACTTAAGATTTCAATATTAAATCAATATTAATCAATATTAAATATTAATTAACTTTCCAATTATTTCAATAATTAATCTAAAACAATTTTAATTACATTAAACTTTTATTAAAATTTGGTTGAATTCCTGAAGAATAACTACTTTGACTAAATGTTGTATGTACGTAGAACTTGACAAAAATGTATATTTCAACGATTTTTCGGAGAGAGAATTTTTGTACTATTACTTTTTAATGTAATCATTGATGATCTTCACTTTAGAATTTTAGATATTTAGATTAGAAACCTTTTAGAATCAATGTGTTAGAAGCATGTGTGTCACTCACGACATTCAAATACATATTACACAAACTAAAATTTGACTACAAGTTCATACGAGTGCGATTCTTTCTAATTTGCTGTTTCTTATTACTTTTTTTTAAAATGAATTTTGTATTGCATTTGAATACAATTTTTACATTCCTAGATCAAAATTCAAAACATTTTTTCAATAAAACAACTTAGTTTTTATTTATCAACCATTTATCATTCTTTAATTCGGTATTAATTAAGTATACTTTGAGTTAATTGTTTTGCAAAAAGTTGATTAATCAAAATTATTAGAAATACACGAAAGTAAAAGATTCGTACACAAAGTTATTAAATTTCTATTAAAAATATTCAATAACTGTTGGAAATGACGGGCAATTTTTAAAAAGCAAGCTACTAAAAATTCATACAAATTGATTATTTAATAATTTTAATTATAATAATTTGATAATTTCGCGAAGTTGAAAAAGATGTATTTTACACAGACTTTTAAACTGGATCAAAAAGTAGAAAACAAGTAGAAAAGTACATACACAACACCCTTTATAAATAGTGGATATAAAAAGCACCATTAGATTTAGATTTAGATTAAAATTACGTGGGAATTAAATTAACAATTAATCTGTGCGCATGCTTCAGTTCTGTCCTTCAATTAATAATATATATTCTGCAAAATAAATTAGTCTGCAGATAGTGAAACTCGTTTCTGTGAAATCTGTGTTTTTTCAAAAAGTAGCATTTCTATCAAAGTAGTCGTAGTCTTTAAATTTTCATTTGAAAACCTTGTCAATAAATAAAAGAATTGAGTTAAATTCTAGAACTGATTAAAATTTTTTAAAAACTTTGAAACAAAATTTAAAACGCATTATGGAGATTATTGAAAGTTATATTACATTCTGAAATGTTTATTTTCTAATTTGAAATCCTTGCGTAATTTGTTAAAATAGTTTTATTTACTAAAGTAGTCTTTCTTATCTGATATATTGAATGTTTTGTACGAATATTAAGAATATAAGAAACGTATAATTTAATATATACGAAATGATTGGAATTTTTTCTTGTAAAAAAAGCAACCCGGTTTTTTCTGCTTTCGAGCAGAAAAAGTCTATCTTGAAGAATGGTGAAATAATGTCTGTTGGCATTTCTCTATTTAAGAGGGTTCTTTTTATAAAAGATGACAGTGATCGGATTGAGGTATGCGCGCCTGTAAGCATGGGGCTGTAGGTCGATACATGAAGCATTGCGCAGTACGGGGGGAGTTAGGTCACGATCACAGTGGCACTCGATATCTAACCAACGTGTTTAATTTACAATCTCTCCATAAAATAAGTCATTGACTTTGACTAATTATGCTCTGTGCATTTTAGGTGAAATCAGTCGCGAACGAGACGATCCGAACGGTAAGATGTGATCTGCAAATATTATTTTCACCTCCTAGAGTCACGTAGCTTCTAGAGTAGATCACACTAATTAACAATTATTAATTAACAATTTCAGCACTTAACTCCTCTTTTATGCACTATAAAACTTGTATGTGATTTTTTATTATTTGTGACCAAATAACACGAAAGTATTTATGTGACTAACTTCAAAGTATTTATATAGCTAACATAAGAATATCCATGTGGCTAATTTAAGAATATCCATGTGGTTAATTTAAGAATATACATGTGGCTAATTTAAGAATATTCACGTGGCTAACATGAGAATACTCACGTGGCTAACACAGGAATATTTATGTGGCCTAATAACACGAGAAATTCTAAGAATTTTTTTAATAGAATATTCTTTACAGACTTCAAATCATGCATTTTCAGAATATTATAGAGAAAAATGTATGTGACGCGTTTCGAAGAAAGCACCTTAGAAGGAAAAAAATTGTAGGTAAGCATTTGATTGCCAAGAGATAAAAACGAATCTTTAATCAAGTTAAAACTATCATCAAACATAACCTATAAACGATTGCTTCTAAGGTCCCTTTCTTCGGAGCGCGACACAAGCAGATTTCAAATCAAACAGTAGAAAAAGCCAGTATAGTTAGACAAGCGCAATATGTAAGAGATTTATAGAGGAGATTTTAAACCAGAAAGTAGAAAAAGCAGGTATGGTCAGCCCAATGTAGTAAAGGAGATTTAAAATCAGTAGAAAAGACAAGAATTGTCAGACCATTATCAATTCTAATAAATAAAATAAATTATTATAATAAGAATGGTCACTAGACGTCTGACTGTAGTTGCTTTTTCTACTGACTGATTTTAAATCTCCCTTCCTATGTTGGTCTGACCATGCTGGTTTTTTCTACTTTCTGGTTTTTTCTACTTTCTGATTTGAAATTTACAAAAATGGCAACAGTATTTCAGAAATATACAAAAATGTAAAAAAAATTACAAAGAAATTTCAATAATTTAAGAAAAAAGATTTTAGTAGTTTAGAAGATTCCGAGGAATCTGAAGGAATATTCTTGTAAATGTTCTGGAATGTTTCGTGATATGTATTTTAAAGTCTTTTAACTTAGTTTATATTTTTTTGTATAATTATTTTTATATATAGAGATTAATATTTTTAGAGATTAATATTTTATAGAGATTAATATTTTATAGAGATTAATATTTTATAGAGATTAATATTTTATAGAGATTAATATTTTATAGAGATTAATATTATACAGAGATTAATATTTTTATTTATTTAATTCCCTATTTTTATCAACTTTATGCACGACTAACTAATATTAACCAATTCTTGTTACCAGAAAATCAGCAAAAAGTTTTTCTTTATCAATGTTTATTTTCAAATGTCCACACTTTTTTGTTAATTTTAGACAGTCTTGAGTAAATTTTTAGTTAGGAATTCACTTTTTTATAGTATTGAAATATTTCATAATTAATTTCTGACTCAAGGTCTAAAAACATCATAAAAGATAAAAGGTCATCTACTTTAACAAGGAAGTTTTAATTGCTCCGCTTTTTTAATTTTCCAAAGGCGCATATTTACACTCGTATGAACTGAAAGCAATTATAATTATTTGACGGCGCTACTGCAGGTTTATGTGCACTATAATCATACCCATTTCAAAAAAAATTAAAATCATCAAAATTTTTCTAAACATATTATCAAATATTTCAAGAAAAGCACAATCTTTATTAATAATAGATTACAATTTCTAATCCAAAATATTTGCACTCATTTTGATTCTTCATAGAGGAAATTTTAGAGAGTATTAGTTAATTTTCATGGCACAATTTTTTTTCAAACTAAAAACTGTTTTGTTATTTATTAAAACTATTTTTTTATTCTAAAAAAGCTAGACTTGTTATCGAGAAACTAAACTTGTTATCGAGAAAAAAAATCATTTGTGTTTAAAATGAAGGAGCAAAAGAATAATTTTATTTTGAAGAAATATAATATGTTTTGACGGTGAAATGTGAAATGTTTCAGCCATGAGAAATCATCGAAACTCGGTAGGAATGACGATGATGAATTCAACGAAGCAAGTGAACAAAGTGAAGCCAAATGTGAACAGAAACACCAACGACAGTTTATCAAGTCCAAATCAACCGTACAATCAAAGGTATCGTATACGGTGCCCACATCTTTTTTTTCTCACGTATTTTGCATTTGTTCATCACCACCTTTATCATCACCATCACTCTCACTTATCTATGTCGCGCATTCACATTCACTCAACACGCGACTATTCTTCAATTAATTTACGACCCAGTAATTAACTGGCTTATTAAATTTTTTCGTATCTTGTTTATATAATTGACACGTTTTGATATTTTTCACGGGTGCTGTGCAAGTTTTAAAAACAATTATAGAACCATTTATAGTTTGATTCTTCATATGCAAAATTGGAACACAAGTTTGCATTAGAAAGAAATTATCTGACTTTCCAAAATTAAATAAACAAGAAAAAAATTGAATTAAATTAAAATCAAATTAAATTAAAATCAAATTAAATTAAAATCAAATTAAATTAGAATCAAATTAAATGAAAATCAAATTAAATTAGAATCAAATTAAATGAAAATCAAATTAAATTAAAATTAAATTAAATTAAAATGAAAAAAATATATATACATAAAACATGGAAACATTCATTCACATAAAAACAAGACTAAGAAAAAGTCTTTAAATTATAGAATAATAAATAAACGATAAAATGTTTTACAAAAGTTTTTATAAAGAAAATAATTGAAAATAAAGTTTAAAAAACAAAATTTCACTAACAACATTTGAGAGTCTACTGTATTTTCCCGAAAACTGTAAATAGTTCCAGATCTAATTTACTTTTATACAGTATACTTTTTTGCGAAAAGATATATTTGTAGAGCTTTTCAAAGTAATTTATTCAGCTGTATTTGCTCTTTATTACTATTCTCTATTTCAAAGATCTAAAGATATATTTCACGCTATCGATCACTGACATTTTATTTATACAACGAGCAATAAAGCACAAATCGGTTTTCACATAAGCATGCAAAATTCGGAAAAAGTCATCGGATCTCAAATTTTCAGGCTCACTAATAATACTAAAGCTGCTTCGATGCGATCCAGAATCATCCTCATTTGTGATTTTTCATCTCTTTGTCATTCAAACCCTCCAATCGGCATCAAATTGTCATCCTCATTGGAGGCTAATTTATAAAACCATCTTATCTTACAGACAAAAACGAGTAGAATAATTCAGGAAAATCTTAACTTTGTCGCAAAAAGTTGTTTCTTTGATCCAAGAAAAGAAATCGTTACGTATTTTTTCTCAATGAAAACACTGATTTTCAATATGATCAAAACGGTTTTAGTAATTAATACAATATAATTTTAAATGTAATATAATTTTAATTGTTATTTATTGGTAATTTTTGAAGACTATAAAATGATATATGGGTAATGATAAATGATAAACCCATATTTATAAAATGGGTTTCATTTTCACAATAAATGCTTTCACTATAAAAGAAAAAGTTTAGTAATGATAGTAATGATAATAATGACATTAATGATATTAATTAGTAATTAATTAGTAATGATAACGATTAGTAAAAAGATGATAACGTTTGCCTTGATGATAGTAACAATATACATTTATAGTAGTAATAATATACAACTGGTTTGCAACCAGTACCATCTATTTCCTCGTGTCTCGATATTCAAAAGTAATTTTCACTTTTGTTTATGAATTTAACATCTAGGAATATTAAAATTGTAATAAAGTAGAATAATTAAAGGCCTTTTTAGTAGTAAATAACAGTAATGATCATAAATAGTAAGAACAATAAAAATAATCGTCATAAATAGTAATCAGAAAAAAAAAATAATTGTCATAGATAGTAATCAGAAAAAAAATAATTGTCATAGATAGTAGTCAGAAAAAAAAATAATTGTCATAGATAGTAATCAGAAAAAAAATAATTGTCATAGATAGTAATCAGAAAAAAAATAATTGTCATAGATATTAATCACAATAAAAATAATTGTCATAAATAGTGATAAAAATAATGAATTGTAAAGATACAATAAAATAATAACAAAAATCGATCTATTTAAAAGATTATCTAAACCATTTCCAAACGTTGACAAAAATCTTTTCTGCCACAAAGTTAATATTGAAAGCAGGTAATTTGCAAAGGAATGTTAAATTGTGAAAATGCATAAATGAAACTGAGCTTAATAGAGCGCAAATTGAATGCAGTTGCACGTATTAGGCTCCAATGAGTAAAATTCGAAGCGATGCAGTGGTTGCACAAGATACTTTAATTTCAATCGCAGTGGATTGTATGATCATCGGATCTTCCATTGAGCGTGTTTTTGTTTTAAAGAAAACACACAAACAGAGTGAAATTAATTGACAATCTGAAGTGCAGGCTTGGGACCAACGCCATACGCTCACTTTCTGATTCCAGATCGCAAGAGGAGTCTGCATATGCTGGCTACCATCTCGCCTACGAAGTCAAAAAACTCATGTACGCTTCTGCCCTTAACACTCTTTTTTTATAAGTACTCTATACACGTTTTGCAACGTGCTATCGTGATGGCTAGTACTGTAGAAAAACTTTAGAGAAGCATATTCGCTTGTCAGCTACTGCTTCTTGCATGCTGCATCAAAAAATTGCACGATGTTTTTAAATCTCTTTTATACATGATAATTCCCCTTTTAACAAGTTGTTAAATAGACAGAATCATGTAGTCTTAAGAAGATTTTTAATCTCAATACATTAGCGTTTTAATTTTTTAATTATATTCAGATTTTTCATTTGAGAATGTTGTCATTATCTAAGTTGAAAAAATAATTATATTCATTAAATTCATTATTCAAACTTTTGAGTAATTCACAAGAACATTTAAACGTTTCTTTTTTAAAAATGTAAGATTTTTATGGAATTTTTGCATTTAATTACCTTTATAGGTAATTATAAAGGTATACTGCCGTACGAAATACAAACTTACATAAGTAACAATATCAGCATTGTTGCTTATGTAAGTTTTTATTTAGTACGGCAGTATAAATAATTATGTAAAAGATTGTTTTAAGTTTAGTTTCAAGAACTTGGGTCTGTATGGTTTAAGAAGTTTAAAACTTGATATATAGATATCGATCGATTTTTAACGAGATTAGCAAATTAATGCAAAATTTTGTTTAATATTTTTATCTGACCTCTTGACGAAAAAAAGTTATATAGAATTCTACGAAAACGATTACGATTACAATATTTAAACAAGTAGAAAATTATATTCATTTCATGAAAATGTTGTTAACGATAGAATCGTAAACAATGCTTCCCTATGAGAAAGCATAAAGAATCTGTAGATTTCCAAAAGAGATATGTGATCCTGTCTAAAAAATATTGATAAATGTCTTTCTTACAATTTTAGGACGAAGGAATTAGAAATTTAGGAGATACACTTTAATGAAGAATTTTAATGTACCAGTAGTATAAATATTTTATAAAGATTTGTCCATACATATAGTGCAAACCATGGTATTATCTAATACAAAATTTATCTCTCACAAACATGAGACCAAACAATAGGTTTAGGAATTGGATCTACACAGGTATTATAGAAAATATAGAATTTACGTTCGTCGCTAGAAAATTTTTACATTCTAAGTGTCCATTTTCGACTTGATCACCTCACCTTTCAAATGAAAATTGTTACAGTTTAGTGTAACGTTTTCCAGTGCAGTTAAACAAGGATAAAAATTGTTACCATCCCATTCATAAATGCATGAGCCTTGCTTTTTAGGCCTGTGACCCTTAATAATCAAGATAGCCTTTGTTCAAATTCAATTTGGTCCTAGTGTTTAGTTCATTTATTTTACTCTATAATTAACTGTAAGTATGCCGATTAATTAAATTTAATATCCGTGTTCTATTTCACTGCATTCAATACTGGTGTTCAATTTATTTAAAGTTATTACTGCGGTTTAATTAAATTTATCACTATAGTGTTCAGTTTATTTAATTTATTACTGGTGTTCAATTTATTTGGATTTATTACTGGTGTTCAATTTATTTGAATTTATTACTGGTGTTCAATTTATTTGAATTTATTACTGGTGTTCAATTAACTTAAATTTATTAGTGGTGTTGAATTTATTTGAATTTATTATACAGGTGTTTAATTAATTTAAATTTATTACTGGTGTTCAATTTATTTGAATTTATTACTGATGTTTAATTAATTTAAACTTATTACTGATGTTCAATTTATTTGAATTCATTACTGGTGTTCAATTATATTTGTTACCAGTGTTCAATTAGTTTAAATTTATTACTGGTGTTCAATTATATTTATTACCAGTGTTCAATGAGTATATAAATTTATTAGATGTGCTTATTTCAATGAAATTTCATATTGTTGTTTAATTAAACTTAATACTGGAAGCAAGAAACTTGGGCTTATTTCTGCTGCGTGTGAAATTGAATTATATTCAGTACTGGTGTATAAATTAATGGAATTCAACACTAATGTGCAAATTAATTAAATCCACTTTGTAGAAATAGTTATACAGAATTTCACTATAGATTAATTCTTTTGAATGAATTTACATACATTTCTGTACAGAATTTAATTAAGATAGTAATCGAATTTTATAGAATTTTTATACAGAATTTAAGAAGAATTATTTATTTACTTATTTATTTAATAGTAACATACAGTCCAGAAGCCCTTTTACAATAACAAACGATTTATGTAACTATTTTGAAAAAGTAAAATTTATGTTATGGCACATGTCTGACTAAAACGTGATTTTACTACTCAAGTTTCAAAATCTGGTGCGAGCTGAAAATTCAAAAACCCGCACAAATTTAGCAGATTATTCTAAAAGTCAAATTAGCAAAAAATACTCTGCATGAAAATTATAAACCAAAAGTTTGTTGAGTTAGCCTTTTATTCTTTTCAATCTTAGTTAATAATTAACAGTGAATTACAATTTTAATTTAGTTCTTAATTATAAAAATATTATTATTATTATTAATGATTATGGATAGATAATTTTCTCCAATAATATTATTATTACTCTAATAATGTTATTATTGTTGTTATTGTTTTAGTTACTAACAGTATTATTGTATTGAAATAACATTTGACAGAATTCGACAATAGAACACATGCATAATCTGTATAGAAATGTATCTATGATTCTAGAATCATAGTAGAAATCATTGTAGAATCATTTCAGCTAAATTCTATACAACTTTACCGTCTATTCAATGCTAGTGTACAAATACAATACCAGTAAATTGAAATGAATTAAATTTAATTAGATCGTGAATTTAATTATGGTGTTTAATAAAACTTGACTGTTTAATTGAATCATAGTGTTTAATTACATAATCCAAACTAAGTAGTAGCTGAAGGTTGCGTCTATGTTAGGTAAAAATTTGCCTGAAATTGCACACACGTTCCTGATTGATTCAAATTTTCTAATTTAATTTATGTGGAAAATTGCAGGCCAACGAGTAGGGCTTCCGGTGGTACGAACATGAACAACGCGGGACTTCAGGTTGGAATCGCTGACGATCAAGCCAAGGATTTTGACTTTGAAAAAACCGAAATGAAATATGACTCTACGGGCATGTTCCATTGGAGCCCAGCCCGCAATTTGGAAGACTGCATTCTGGATCGGAATCAGGCGGCCATGACTGTTCTCAATGGTCACGTGGTCGTTTGTCTGTTTGCTGATCCCGATTCACCCCTCATCGGACTGAGAAACCTTGTCATGCCATTAAGAGCTTCCAATTTTCATTACCACGAGCTTAAACATGTAGTGATAGTTGGATCTGTGGACTACATCCGCCGAGAGTGGAAGATGCTACAGAATCTGCCAAAAATATCGGTGCTGAATGTAAATAACGAAATTCAAATAATAACGAAATTCAAATAATAACGAAATTCAAATAATAACGAAATTCAAATAATAACGAAATTCAAATAATAACGTAATTCAAATGTCACTAAATATAAAAAATATGAAATATACAAAAATATTACTAAACTAGAACATTGTTTTTTATAAAAAGAAAATTGGTGGAAGAAGAAAGAACTGCAAAAGAAAATATAAAAAAGAAACTATAAAAAGAGTTATAAAAGAGAACGAATCATTTCGAAACGAATAGATTTTTAAAAGAATAGTAAAATTTGTTGGCCAATTTACAATGGATGCGACTTCTTTCTAGACTTGTTTTTGAAGTTTGCTTAGAAACAAAAAATAAAATTTAAAAGTGGAAAATGATAGAAGATAAAAATGATTGAAGTTTAAAAAACAAAAAGTGAATATTTAGCAATATTGAATAAAAGCAGAAATTTAAAAAATTATTTTTTGCAAGTTTAGGGTTATTTATAATATTATAAATAAATTTTAGGGCTCGCCGCTGAGCAGAGCAGATCTACGTGCCGTAAACGTAAATCTTTGCGACATGTGTTGCATCCTGTCGGCAAAAGTGCCTAGCAACGATGACCCCACCCTCGCCGACAAGGAGGCCATCCTCGCATCCCTTAATATCAAGGCGATGACTTTTGATGATACTATCGGTGTCCTTAGCCAAGGTACCAGTATTTTCCCAATTTTAATTTATTCTCCAAATAATCCTTCTTACTTGTAAAACGCAAATTTGCAAATTTATTAACTCTTCAATTTCGAATTCATTAACTGTCTGACTAAAACGCGATTGTACTACTTATTTTCCAAGTTTTGCATTGCAACAACTTAGTAATAAAAAAATCTTTTTGTAATTGTCCTGGTATTTAAAACTTGCAAAAGGTCAATTGTTGCACAAAAATGATGAAGAAAAAGTCCCATGGTTCTTTTGTTATTTCTAAAAATTCTGAGTTTCTAAACTTGTTATTTTTAAAATTCTGAGCTTAAACAATATCAAAGGATTTTTAGTTCCAAAACGATTTTTTCTTCCAACAATTGTTCTTCTTTTAACAATATTTTTTTAAATAAAATCGATTTTCAAAGCATTTGGAAAATGGAAAGCAAAATGAGTAAAGTTTCAATTCAATTTTTAACGACTATCATTTAGTGTAGTAAAATAATAATGAACAAAAAAGGACAGGAAACTGTGGTTCATAAGTAAAATTTTTAAGTAGTAAAAGTGAGAAATGGTCAGACTGAGAAGAAACGAAACCATATGGAAAGCAGTAATTAGAATTTAATTTCTGAATGTACATTATTTTATAACAAAATTAATTTTATAAGATAGTATAATAATTTTATAATATTTTATAAGATAGTATAATAATTTTATAATATTTTATAAGATTGTATAATAATTTTATAATATTTTAGAAGATTGTCTTTTGCTTTCCTTATTCGTTCATATCATTAATTTTATTTATTCGCAGTTGGTAGCCCCATCGTTCTCCAACGAAGAGGATCGGTCTACGGGGCAAATGTGCCCATGATCACAGGTATGCACACCTAATGTTAAATTTTATATTCAATTGTTCATTTAACTATTTTACAATTTTTCAATTTAACGATTATTTTATAAAGAATTATGCATTATTTGGTTGATTTTGTAACTGGATGGAAAACCTTTTTTGCATATGGTTTTTAGTTTTTTATAAACGTAAATTTCAAGCTTGAAGAAATAACTTCTTTTCGATTTTCTTACAGAACTTGTAAATGACAGCAACGTACAGTTTCTGGATCAGGATGACGATGATGACCCCGATACTGAGCTCTACCTCACTCAACCATTTGCTTGTGGCACTGCCTTTGCTGTCAGTGTTCTCGACTCTCTAATGTCGACGGTTTGTAAAATTATTAAATATACAGTCCAAATAAATAATATGTGCAAACATTATATTTTCCAAAAGTAGCACAAAACTTGTTACTCTTTTTTTTTACAGTTTTACATTTTTTTATATATATTTTCGCATTCTTTTTACATTTTTACATTCCCTATGATATTTTGACGTTTTTTTTTACATTCTGATATTCCTTTTTACATTCTGACATTCTTTTTTACATTTTTAGATTCCTTTTTACATTTTGACATTACTTTTTACATTTTTAGAGTTCCTTTTTCATTTTAAGTTTCCTTTTTACATTTTTAGATTCCTTTCTACATTTTGACATTCCTTTTTACGTTTTTAGATTCTCTTTTTCATTTTAAGTTTCCTTTTTACATTTTTAGATTCCTTTTTACGTTTTTAGATTCTCTTTTTCATTTTAAGTTTCTTTTTTCTATTTTTAGATTCCTTTTTACATTTTGAAATTCCTTTTTACATTTTTAGATTCCCTTTTTCATTTTAAGTTACCTTTTTCCATTTTCAGATTCCTTTTTATATTTTGAAATTTCTTTTTACATTTTTAGATTTCCTTTTTATATTTTGAAATTTCTTTTTACATTTTTAGATTTCCTTTTTATATTTCGAAATTCCTTTTTACATTTTTAGATTCCCTTTTTCATTTTAAATTTCCTTTTTACATTTTTAGATTCCTTTTTTCATTTTAAGTTTCCTTTTTACATTTTTAGATTCCCTTTTTCATTTTAAATTTCCTTTTT
>WNHD01005373.1:0-10386 GCA_011057455.1 Ganaspis sp. Gsp50 | reverse complement strand
AATTTCTGAATTTTTGAAAATGATTTTTCTATTTTTGCAGACATATTTCAACCAAAACGCATTGACGCTTATTCGATCACTTATCACCGGAGGAGCAACGCCTGAACTGGAATTGATTCTAGCAGAAGGTGCTGGTCTAAGGGGTGGTTACAGGTACGTTAATAATTTTCTTAAATACATTTTTAAACGCAACCAAATGTCAAGAAGTAGATAACGATCATCGCAACTTCTTTTTCCAAACACCGTCAACTTTCTTCAACTCTTCACAGAAAAAGCAAAAAGTTAAATTTCAAGATGAACTTGAATTTTTACAGGCACGTAGAATTCCAATTTATCTTGGAATTTAACAAATGACGCATTGAAAAAGAACATTTTGTTTTTTCCGTGTTCGAGTTGTCTTCTTCGACAATTCTTTGTTCAAAAGAACTAATAGCACACGTGTGTCCATAAATATTGCCAAGCAGATTATAAAGTTCATGAGCAAATAGAGTGTAACTGATAAATATCGGACACATTCTGGCAAAAGTTAAGTTTCCCAAGAAGGTCTGAAAAGTTTCTCAGATAAATTGCGCGAGTTTTTAGCGTGCTGGAAATAGAGTAAAAAGTTAATGGCAGCAGAGAAGGGTAAATAATAGTTATCTGTTTTTATTTTTCAGTACGGCAGATAGTCTCTCAAACAGAGATCGTTGTAGAGTTGGACAAATCTCACTGTACGATGGGCCATTAGCCCAGTACGGCGAAGGAGGCAAGTACGGTGACCTCTTTGTAGCAGCATTAAAGTCTTATGGAATGCTGTGTATTGGTCTGTACAGGTACAGGTACCGGACTTTCTTTCTTACGATGGTATTTATTGGATTACCCCACGTTATACAATGGATTTTCATAATGATATATATTTATATTATATTATACACTTTCACTTTTCTGTTTATTATATTGTTATTATTGCCGTTTATGATTCTATATATACCGACTTTTTTAAGTTTTTGGCGCACACGTTTTGCATTTTGCCTTTTTGCATCACGCCACCAATTCGAATAAAAAAAATATTTATAAACATGCCATGCAACGATCGTAAGTTATTCCATCCAAAAAATATCATTTCTACAGTTTTTGTCTTCGTCACGTCTATTTGTTTAGCGTTTAGTTGCTCTCGCAAATATTTAGTTTAGTTATCTTCTTATCCTTAGTTTAGTTTGGGTGTGGCAAAACTGGTCTGAATTTAAGGACTTATATATTTTTCTAATTCATAGGTTTCGGGACACGAGCTCATCTTGCGATGCCTCTTCCAAGAGATACGTCATTACTAATCCTCCTGATGACTTCACGCTTCTGCCTACTGACCAGGTGATTATTTTTTTAGTGATTTTTTATGCAGCGAATACGTTTATACAAAAAACATGTTTTTCAATCCATCACTTGTTCATTTCCAAGGCGCAATTTATTTTGCTTTAACTCAAATACTATTTCAATTCATTTTTCTTTAATCCAAGAATTTTTTTGGCTCTTGATTTTATCATTGATGTCTCTTTAGAGAATTTATTTTTTTAATTATTTATTTATTATTTTTTTTAAAGTTAAATTCAGAATTTATTTTTTAAAGTCAAATTCAGAATTTATTTTCTAAAGTCAAATTCAGAATTTATTTTTTAAAGTTAAATTGAACATTTATTGTCCCCCGAAAGTAACTTTAAGAATTCCATTTCATTTTTGAATAACTGATGGTTAATTTGTGATTCAGGTCTTCGTGCTCATGCAGTTCGATCCAGGCTTGGAGTACAGGCCAAGTAGAGGAGCCAGAGGGAAGGATGACGCCTCCTGACTGTTGCTGTGTAGCGCCCTCACCGATGGACCATATTCCTACATTTAAGATGATGAAGATTTCATGCCTGCAATCATTTCCCGGACATTTCTTCAACTTCTTCTCTCCATTTCTTCATTTCCAAACGTTTGCTTCTATTCTCCAATTTATCAAAATTTTCACCAAAAACTTCTTTTGAAATGTTTCACCAAAAAGTATGCAATTTTTCACCAAGAACTGTGAAATTTTTCACCAAAAACTTCTTTTGAAATTTTTTTACCAAAAACTTCTTTTGCGATTGCAATCTTCGTGCCAAGATAGAATTCACTCTTTGAATTTTTCATTAAAAAGAAGAGGAAAGAACACTAGAGATTTTCTAGTAGAAAGGAAATAAATTTTTCTGTTTGAAAAAAGAAGTGGATTCTCAGAGGATTTGTATTAGAAAAATAAAGTGTAACTTGAAGGATTGAAGAAAGTAAAATGAAACTTGCAGGGTTTTTATTAAGAGGTGAAAACGAGTTTTTCTTTTTGTAAAAATAAGAAAATCTTGTCTAGATTTTCAGTAATAGAAAACAGGAGAATTTTTGTTAGTAAAAAGGTCTTTTAAGTAAAGAGAAAAGGGAAAGAAAAGATTAAAGGATTCGAGGAACAAAGAATAGAATCTTACAGGATTGAGAGGATTTTCTGAACAATGAGTAAGAATGAAAAAAGGGAATTTTCGGAAGACAGAATGAAAACGATTATTGCAAGAAGAGAAAATCTCAAGAAACTTCAGTAAATAAAGAAGAAGAAGCCTTGAAGGGTTCAGAAAACGAAAGAAGAAATAAAAAGATTTAAAGAATAAACCGAAGATTAAAATAATTTTAAGAAAGCTAAAGCAAAACATTTTAAATCTTCCAGAAAGAAGAACGAATCAAAGAAAATTTCAAGAAAAAAAAAAAAACATTTTTGCAAATTTCAAGAATGCAGAAACTAAACGTTTTTAAATGAAAAACAGACTGCTATAAATAAGAAAACCTATAGAAAAAACCTAAAGATAAAATATAAAAACTTCAGTACGAAAATCCGAAGAAAGAAAAGAAGCAAAGAACCTCAAGAAGAAATGAAAGAAGATGAAGATTCTGGGAATGGCGTGATGGAATTTGGTCCGAGGGCTGCTACACGAGACGAATAAAAGAAAATATCCCTTAATTGAGGGGCACAAAGGACTCTTTAGCACATAAAGATAAATGAAAATTCGTAGTCACGGCTTCGAGTGCCGTTGCTGAGTGATTGCAATTCGACTGGATGACTTTATCGAGTGTAAAAGGCGGTGTAAGTTGAAAGAATTTTCCACCTCCATCTTTCTGTTCCCATGAGCGATGCAAGGAAGAAATGCCGAGGAATTGGCACTCACATGGAGCGTCGATATTGCAGCTGTCACTCGATTTTAAGACACCAGCGTTTCTCAAATTACATCTTCGAAAAATATTCAGTTACGAGAATGAGGGAAGATCGGCTAGGAAGCAGAGTGCGGGACTTGATAATCTTACCTCGTGTGTCTTGTTTAGGACTAATGAAACTCTCAATCAAGCACTTTGTACAGGATCTGTATGTGCGAATGATACACATTATTATTATATTGATATTTCATTACTATTCTTATTACTGTTTTTATTATTTTTATCATTACTTTTTATTATTTCTTTGTTTATTATTCTTAATATTACATTTTATTAATATCCTTGATTATTAATTTTATCCTTGCTTTTTATTATTTTTTGGTTATTAATTTTATTATTCTTTTTGTGTAATTTCTTATATTATTATTGCTTTTTATGTTCCTTTGGTAACTTTTTATTATGTTTCGTGGTACTTTTATTATTTCTTGTTTTCTTATTATGTCTTGTGGGTTTTCATTATTTCTGTGTTTCGCATTATTTTTTAGTTCCTACATTTTTTAGTTCTTAACTTTTTAATGTTTTTCACTATTATTGTAACTTTTTATTATTTTTTGGTTGTTCTATTTCTATTATTTCTTATTTGCTTATTATTTCTGGGCTTCACATTACTTTTTAGTTATTATTATAACTTTTTTTTGTTTTTAGTTATTCTATTTCTTGGATTTTTATTATTTCTTGGATTTGTATTATTTCTTCGATTTTTATTATTTCTGGGTTTCGCATTATTTTTTGGTACTTACTATAATTTTTTATTGTTTTTGGTTATTTTATTCTTATATTTTTTATTATTTTATCTTTATTATTTCTTGGGCTTTTACTCGGGTTTTTATTATTTCTGCGTTTCGCATTATTTTTTGGTTGTTATAACTTCTTATTGTTTATGGATGTTATTATAACTTTTTATTGTTTATGGATATTATTGTAACTTCTTATTGTTTATGGATGTTAGTATAACTTTTTATTGTTTATGGATATTATTGTAACTTTTTATTACTTTTAGGTTATTACTTTTATTATATCTCTTCAATTATTTTCATAAGTTCTTTGGTTATTACTTTAGTTATTAATTTTATTTTGTTATTCCCTCTTTAATTTTTTGAAACATTACTCTCATTATTGATTATTACTTATTGGTTTATCATACCTTATTATTTTTATTACACTCATTGCATGACTCTCTTAAAAATAATTTTTTTCTATTTTCCTTATATATACTTGGGTGGGAATGACATTATGTAAGAAGCACCGGTACCCCTTAGGTACCTCTTAATTATCTGCAAATAAATAAAAGTAACATTAGAATCAAAGTGAAGAAGATTTGTAATCATACAAACGCATATTTGATGAAAAATAAATTGGTAATAAAGTGATGTATGCAAAAAAAAGAAGTTGGAAGAAAAAAACAAAAAAGTTGGAGAAGAAGAAGAACTAAATCTACCTAAGCGGTACTTAAGCTACCTAAGGGGTACCTAATCTGTACCTAAGGGGTAATTAAAAAGGGTACCTAAGCTACCTAAAGGGTACCTAAGCTACCTAAAGGGTACCTAAGCTACCTAAAGGGTACCTAAGCTACCTAAAGGGTATCTAAGCTACCTAAGAGGTACCTAAGCTACCTCTGGGGTACTTAAGCTACTCAAGACACATCGTATACATGCTTCTTAGTCAACGTTACTAAACCTTGAAAGCAAATTGCACAACCAACTAATCTATAAAAATACATGTGTATCATCCGCCTATACAAAATAGATATAATTAATTAAGAAAAAACACCCTTTTCCACACGATTTGAAATCGGTTAATTAGCGGGATATATACGGCGTAAGTATATATGCGCATATATATGTATATATACAATGTATGTGTATATATCTGTATGTGTGTATATACATATACATAGGCACTTTCTCTTTTATATATTTTTGTGAAACTCACGTGTGTACATATACCGACGTTCTTTATGCGATACATATATATGTATATACATAATATAAATATATACATCAAACGACTAAAAAACGACAGCCACGCGCAGGTACGCGTTTACTGCAATCGCGTCTCTGTTGCCATCATACAGATACATTTTCGCACACTCGTACACGAACGTACACGTGATATAACGTTGACGAAATGCAGCGATTAGATTTAAATCGCTGATGCGGTGTCAGCGTTGTGTTCGGTATAGAAATTTTAAGAAAAAGGGTCGATTTAAAAAAAGACAACTAGCTGTGGTAGACGCTGCCATGTTCGTATTTGCATACCGTGTATTACCGCCGCTGCTGCTGTTGCTGCTGCTGCAATATCCACGTGCACTGTTCACTGCCACCGCAATTCGTGTTATGATCGTATTATACAATTTACGGGACGCGAATAAGGCGACCAGGTCCAACGAAGTGTGCGAAATATCCTTTCATTTCATAGAAATGTGTAATTTTTTACTTATGTGTACATATACCGATATGTGTACATATTCAAGTCATGAAATATGATTTTTGAAAGAAATTGACAAAATTCAAGGAGCAGTGAGTGAGTTTACACCGATCTTAACAAAAACGTAAGCAGCGTAGTTAACAAATAAGCGTGAATATAGAAAACAAGGATCAGAGAGCGAGAAAGAAATTTATCGCCTTTTTCTCGCTCTTACATTCTCTGTGTATGCACATTATTTTTTTAACTATGCGTCTTGTGCTCGTTAATATGAAATAAATAATTATAGAACATGTTTGGCTTCGCTGACTATACGAGTGTAAACTTGCTCAATCTTTGTAATTATTATGTATTTCTGTACTCGATCGTGATTATATCAATGTGGTCATTTGGTTTAAGATGAGTCAGTAGCTCCTTAAAAATACGCCTTTTATTTATTATAACACATGTGCAAAACTTCACAATAAGTACTGACAACTTGAAATTATGTTGACACTGTAAGATTGCAGTTTTTGCAATGAAAAAACCAAGAAAATGAAATGAAAACCAAGAATGTGCTCAAAATGGGCATTCATGATCATTGTATTCAAGTTGTTAAAATTTACACTAAAGTTTTGCAAATACGTCACATAATAAATAAAAGCATTCATAAACGTATTCTATGGAGTTTCGAGCTTCTATCGAAATTTGTGACACTTCAAATACTGTATAGTTGACCTTTACAAGGAAAAAATTCGAGATTCGTATATAACATTGTTATTGTTTAAACAATCAATCGTTAATGTAGTTCCAAAGAAAATTACAATAAAATTACAATACTTGTTTGCATCTTTGCATTAAATCATCATATATTATCAATGATTTTTATAAATTGATTTTTTGATCTTGATATACGATATTTATATCCCATTCAACAAACGTATAATTTGTGAAACAATTTGTAAAGCAGGAGTTAAAAATTAAGTCTTAATATAAACAATAAAAAATAACCTGAACAGTTTTCGAAAGCTGCTTAAAAACGTAAAATAATCAATTTTTTATTACATTTATAAAAATAATAATAATTTACTAAAAAAAGTCGCTCCTTGATGTTATAGACTTTTTCTCATTATGTATAAGCAAGCCTTCAGAAGAAAGACTAATTACTCTATTCACTGTTTACTTTTAAGCTTCACACAAACCATTGCTTAAAAATTCTTATAAAATTGATTTAATACTATTTTTGTACATATACGAGGAGTTGGCCTAATTTTCTGAAAATCGAGATTATACAGAGTATCGTAATTTTGTTTATTTCTCATGCTCCATAAATGAATTTATTGAAAAGGAAATTTAATTTAGTTTTAGATGTTGATCACTGAAAATCTAGAATTTAGACTGTTAATTGTAGGAATAAACTAATTGTAAAATAATGTCTAATTGTATACGCACACTGATCTCGAATTCTTGTTAACGTAGAAATACGTACTATTCTCAGTTTATAGACAATTATTAATTATAAAAATGTAATTCTAAAACATAATCTTAAAACTGTACATTTTTCTAATACTAAAATCCAATTTAAAAACGCCAGTTAAATTTCAGGATAGTTTATCATGAAAAAAAGCACAGTTTATGGACTGTTAAAATTTTTAATATATTACAAAATATTTAAAATGGAATGTATTTTATAGCGAAAAAGTCATAGCATCATGGGAATTAAGGAAATTATTAATGAATAAGACATTCAATTACTATAATTGAAGAGTTGCTTTTTAGGAAAACATTCTTTTTGGACCATTCGTTTTATATCAATTTTGTTAAACATTACAAAACATAAGCTAAGAATTTTATATTCAAGTTATATATGTAGAAAAATTCGAACGCATAATACAAGTTTTCTATTAATTAAAATTTAAAATACGTGTTTTTCAATTTAATTGCATAAATGTTCGATTTTTTAAGGAATATAGACCAATTGAAACTGCCAACAATTAGCAAAAGCTATTGTTTTAAATATCTAATGAGTTGTTATTCTTTTGGATACTATTTATCGACACATGTGGTCTCTACAAAATGCTATGCACATATCATAAATATGTTTTGAAAATAACTTTCTTTTATTGTACATTTTTAACGTCCAATGTTTTCCTAAGAAAAACTCGAAATTCTAATTATATATTCGCACACTTCGTTATCCGTTTGCAATTAGCATTTCGAAAAGAGAAACATAATTTGTAAAGAAAAAATTGTACAAAGTTCTAAAACTGTTTAAAAATTTGAGTCCCGTTTTACTGTAAATCCATTTTGCTTTCGCAATTAAGAAGATTCTGCCTACTGAGGAAATTTTGAATTAATTTCTTTTTTTAAAAAAAGTAGATTTTTGAAAATGCATGATTTAATTCATTTAAATACAATTAAATCATCATTGTAATAAAATCAAGTTTTAATAAACTTCAGTTACAATTAAAATCAAGGTATAATAAAACCAAGTTTTCATCAAATCAAATTTTAATACATCAAGTTATAATAAAATCAAGTTTTAATAAATCAAGTTTTAATAAATCAAGTTAAAATAAAATCAAGTTATAATAAAATCAAGTTATAATAAAACAAAGTTATAATAAAATGAAGTTATAATGAAATGAAGTTATAATGAAATGAATTAACAATAAGATCTTGTTATTAAAATATCAAGTGGTAATAAAATCAAGTGATAATAAACATAAATCATAACAAAATTAAATATCAGAGTGAGTTTACACCGTTGAGTTAACGCAAGCGTAAAATGAAAGATACAAACGACACTAAGTTTACGCTGCATTTCTATGCATTACTTAACTGTAAATTTGGCAAAGTAATTCAGAAAGCAAGTTTGATTAGATATTTTTCATTGTCTTTTCAACATTAAGAACTGCACGATTAACTCAAGATTTTCTCAGTAGATGGATCTTCGTTTTGTTATCGCGTTTGAAAGAAATGCTAATAGCTCGAGAGCAAAAATTGAATATTGACTGTGACCTCGTTCGCTTTAACGGAATTATAAAAAATTGTGCATTAGATTTATACAAGACGTTCATCAATTTGTGAAAGCCTTGTGTAGAATTTTAGGATGATCGTGTTTACACCTCAGAGTGAGCTTTTTACTGCAATTGCCGATTCGGAAATTAATTTCCATTTATACTGCTGAAAATATAAGAAAAATGACTCTTTATCTCGTTTCTAAAATTCTCGAATCAGTAATCCAGAGCTTACTAGGAGGTGCAAAATTATTCGCGCACTCTCTTTAATAATTAAATCATGCACCGATTCAATCGATTCATCGTCCTTTATCATAATCTTGAGCTCTGCGAATCTCGTGGTGCATTTGCGTGTATGTGGATCGCATGTATGTATCTATAAGAGCAATGAGAAAAAAACAGAAAAAAAGGAAGATGATTTGAATATAATGAGGATTCATAAGATGTATAAAAAATAATTACAGGCACGCAGAGCGTGAGCCACTTTTAATGCCTCATTGACCTCATCTAATGCTTTTTTATCTGTACATTTACAATTTGTGTACCAATGAGGAACGTTGTTTAATCATGTTGTTGATGTTATTGTTAAAGAATGAGATTCAATATTGTACATAATTATATTCATTATAATTGATGATATAAATAATTATATACATAAAACTAAAAATCCGTGCTGCGTTTGTCCCAATTTTTCAAGAAGCACCCATGAAATTTTTTATATGAAGAATTCTAAGCCAAGTTCACCTCCCTCCTTAAACCCCCCCTGCCAACGGCTATGTCTGATGTGATCCTTTTTGTGTATATAAAGCTGTATTAAAATTGCGAGTACGAAGTTTGTATATGATCTTCTATTTCCGCACACCGTCGTATTTCTTACAATACAAAATAAATAAGATTTCTTTCTTTTAAAATTATTTCTTTATTGTTTTTATTCATTATAATTATATAGACTATTCTTTCATTTGCTAAAAATCTCAGTTTTGCCTTTTATACTAATTTTGTCAGTTCTCTGCATTTATTTTACGATTTATCTATTTTTATTATTATAAGGATTTTTTGCGAGAAATTAGCGCAACCTTCCGCAATTCATAATAATAAAAAACGTGGTCTGGATGTCCGCACTAATTTTTGCAAAAAATTGTCATTATGATTTAATGTAATCATAATGTTGTTTTGCTCTTCTAATAAATGTCTTTGTGTTCGCTGAACATGAATTTGAAGTCAATTTAAGGATTCAACTTATTAGCAGGTGTCACTCAACAAGTCAATCAACAATTAGTCAAATTCATTCTGTCAGTCTAAAAAAGTAAAAAGAAGTAAGATCTTCCAATCATCAAAAACTCCAAACATCTTCCACATTTTTTACTTTCTACTTTGATACTTAAAACTACTATTTCTTTAAATATAGTTCAATTATTAATGCAAATCGATAAGAATTATGGACAGTGGTGGATGCAGACATGGTTTTTAGGAAGGACGATATCATTCAGAAAAAAGTTTCTTTTGATTTAAAGAAATTACTTTCTTTGACTTTTCTGATTTGAATCAAAGAAATTTCTTTTTAAATCAAAGAAATTTCTTTTTAAATCAAAGAAGGTTTCTTTGATTCAAACAAAATTTATTTGATTCAAAGAAATTTTCTTTTATTGAAAGAAATTTCTGCATTAAATCAAAGAAATTCTAGTATTGATATACGGTTAAAGAAATATTTTTTTAAATC
>WNHD01005372.1:0-10260 GCA_011057455.1 Ganaspis sp. Gsp50 | reverse complement strand
TATCGAGCAAGGATAAATTAACGTTGTAAGGCCAATTCTGGCCAAAACGTGTAGAAGACCCGGCGCTCCCTGGAAGGGAAGGTGCACTGTTTAGCAACATTTGTTTAACCCAGCCATTTGAATGACCGAGCAACCCAAATGCAGGACCCACGGGGAACCTCGTGGAGGCCGTGCACCCGACGCCGAGATATGATTGATAATAGCCTGACACAGCGGACTAGTAATATACTAGTCTTAGTTTGTGCCGGCAAGATGATTTAATGAGAGGAAGGGCGTGACATAATCTTTCTGGAATCGGTCCGCTCAGCAAGAGTTATCCCGGGGTACCTCGAAGTGGCAGTCGTGCCAGAGACCCGTTTTCGGCCCGACCCGTCTACCACCGTCCCGGCCCTTAACTTTCTTAGACATCGTGGGTTTGTTTACCCTAAACCCCCAGCGTTAGAGGCATAGTAGGCCGATGCCCGAGGAAAGTCGAAACCAGATAGACCCCGTTGTAAGGTCCATTCTGACAAAAACGGTGGGTGGCAGGTCTGGACTAGACATCTACCACCTCGTTCAACAGATGAGTTTGCGAAGCATGTCTGGATTCTACCGTTAGGCACTAGTCGGACCCGTAGAACACGGGTATCCGATAGCTCTGAGGGTTTTACGAATAAAGGCACCCAACGGTTCTGTCCAGACAGTTGGATTAGAGTATTTTATAAACTCCCGATTTTTAACAGATTTCCAGCGATAGATCATCTTTCTGCAACTATTGCAAATGATGTGCGGAATCCAATTAGAACTTTGATCAAACTCATAACCGAAAATTTCAACATATATTACACGCATTTTTTCATCAATTTTACTGCGCAAAGCACTTACATTAAATTTATTACAAATGAAACAAAACAAATCTCGATTTTTGCTATATTTCTGAGAGTGTAAGTAAATATCAGGTTCTTTGTTTGCACTGTCGTACTTTACATCTGCCAAGTCACCAACAAATGTGGAGCTGCGGTTGCATAATGACGACACCTGCGGGCCCTCTTTCTCACCTTGACCAAGCGTCGATACTGGGGTCCGAGTTCTTTCATTGTAATACATTTCTCACTTGTGTTTGCCATGACAGTATCAAAGCCATTATCGAGGGTCTCAGCCAGATAGCGAGATTTCTTCGTTGCCCACCATCAATGCGTTGAGGCACACTGGATGTAAAACTAAGTGAAAATGTAAAGATATTTTACCACTGTACTAGATCCACCATTTTGAGTTTTAAAAATATGACGTTAAATTTATAATCAGAGACCCTAAGCACCTCCAGATACCAAGTTTCATAAGAATCCACAAATTTTTTAAAAATTTGTCTGCAATATTGAATCCGACATTTATAGTTTTAAAAACGTAACGTTAAATTCGTAATTAGCTACCCTAAAAACCCCCGAGTAACAAGTTTTAAGAAAATCCCACATTATTTAACAAAGTTTACCTGTTACAAAAAATCCGCCATGTTTTTTGAGATTATGTCAATATTCTGACGTGATAGAGCAAAATGGGCTTCAGATTCGTGTTCATCGTATTAAAATACATGTAGAAAGGGTGGTCTCCTTTTCCATCTCGGGTACGTTCTTTCTTGTAGCTGTGTAATATGTTTGTAAAGAAGTAAGTATTATTTGGTTTAAAATAAACTGTTTTATTTCGACGCTAATATGTGAGGACTTTTCTCAAATAAAAATCGAACTCTGGTCCGGAAAGTATATCCGGAAAATTTTCAAGACGGAGGTGAACGATCAATAAAAAGTTTCGTTACAAAATTGTATACCCAACTGGCATTAGCGTTAGCCCTCTCTACTTTTCTACCTTATTTTTCGCTTCCACTTTTTTTAACAATCTCAACTTTCTTCTACTCTTAAGGCCATCCTTTGTCCATTCATACCCTGTTTACAATTCTCTATATTTCATCCTCAGCGTACTATCCTCGAAATTTCAGAATCTCATTCTCAATCCCATCGTTCCCTTCTGTCTTGTTTATTTTCACTCTATCAATCACAGCGCTCACTTTCTCTCTACTTATCCTCCCAATCGCCCTTTCTTTTACTCCCCCACTTCGGTCTCCAAGATATATAGTCCATAACTCCATCCTAATATTCTCATTTATATCCTGTCTTCTACCTCTTTTCCTACTAATTATCTCCTATGACCTTTCTTCTCTCACTGCCTCTTCAACCACTTCTTAATATCTCTCCCTCTCTGACTCCCCTTTCATCCTAAGCAGGCTCTCAGCCTCTCGGTGCCTTTTATTATATTCCTTCTTTTCCAACCTGCTTCTCCATTCCCTGATTCTATACCACAAGCATCTGCTACTCCGCTAAAAATTCAGCATAAAGTGGGAAAACTATAAACCTGTAACTCAAACTTACAACTAAAGAAATCCGCAATAGATAACATTAGAAATCACATGTATAATTCGTCTTCAGCGATCCTAAAAGACTCGTCGCAGAATCTGCAAAAACAGTAGTGAAAATTTAAAATTTATATTAATGTAATCTTTGAAATGTCACATTTAATTTAAGAGAAAAAAGCTTGAAAAATATTCAGTGGTTCCCGAGATATGACTGGATATGACTCAGAATCAAAACGTTTAACAATGTTTTCCTTGAATATTGATGTTACCTAAAAATGATTATTTTTCATTAAAATGTGCTCGTACGTATTAAGTCGTAACTCAAGAACCACTAAATATTTTTTATTCTTTCTGGTGTTAAATTAAAAGTGATATTTCAAAGTTTACATAATTGTCAGTTTCAGACTTTAAGTACAGCTTTTTTAGATTCTGAAACGAGTTAAACTCAAAAACTGACTTTGTAAGGTTATCTCGAAAACTGGAAATAACCCGGTTTTTCTGAATTCGGATTTTAATTTAGCAGATAGAAATAAATGACAGCACACTACCATGGTTTTTTGAAAAAAACAAAATTTTATTTTGTGGGACAAGGTTATCGTATTGATTTTCTACTGTGCAGAGGGAAAAATACAACAAAGTAAATGACATTTGTTTGACCAACAAAAGTAAAAAACCTACACCGAATAAAGGATCACGATAAACAACCAAATTAGGGAGGATTAATAAATACATAACTATAGTCTGAAAGTGTCGTTTCAGTAATTCATATTTTTTTATTTTCTTATCAATTTGGATAAATTTTACGATAAATTCATGATTTTTGCAGTGATAACTTATTTTAATAAGTCATATTTCTTTAGTAAATTCATTTTCAGATTACTGGACCGTCAACTTTTAAAATCCATAATTTGAAAGCAAATGTAAATGATCTGAGGTTTACATTTAAGATTACCTTTGATAAGCTTAGCTTTATTGGTAAATATCAAATTAATGCGAGGCTGCTGCTTCTAAAACTCACTGGTGGAGGAAACATAACGGGGAACTTTAGTAAGTATCAAATTTGTTATCTTACATGTTCTAAGCTATTTATATACCTTTCATAATGGAGTGCATTATGAACCATGTATAACGAGTGGTTGGGAATAACGAACAGCAATTTGAAGTTAGTTTCATTTTAATGAAAACTAAATGTAGCAGAGATCGCTTGTAACGAAAGGTCGGGTACGAGGAAATAAAGTTCAATGTTTTTAGGTTTCATTACACACGAAGGTGATCTATCGTAGCGAGAATTGCCCAGTATAAAGTCAGTTTTAAAAATCTGGTACGATATGTCTATTTACATTCAGTCCCTCTTTCGCACAGGTAGTAGCAATTCAAAGAAAAGTTATTGTAGTTCTATATCTTTTATAAAATGGAGAACTAAAGTTTGTACAAATATTTTGTATAAGAGATAATGTTTACGTTATTCGCGAATTACAAAAAGATACATGAAATTCATCTCCACGTAATAAATTTGAATAAAGTTCCGTTTTGTTGGCTTAGAAGATTTAAAAAAGGCATAAAAGTTTATGTGATGAAGTAACTTTCTACGAAACTGATTTTACATCATGTGACATGAACATATAGCGTCAGCAAACGTCTTTATTTTTATTATTAAAAATTAATTATATCCACAACAAATTTCCCAATTGTTCCCTAATTTAGTTAAGCTAATACTACTTTTACTTAAAGAGAATAAGTTAATTATTTTTATTGATTGTTTTTTATTTATGAATTACTGTAGTAAGAGTAACTTTAATATTTGGTTTTTCCCTAATGGTAATAAAGTTTTGAGTTCTTCTCTTATCCGTTTTTAATATGGCCGCTTCGCGGGGGCTGCCTTGAGTTAGATGTGAGTCAATACTGATGATTTTATACGGAATGCAGGAAAGCAGGTTAAAGAAGTTTCTTTGACATAAATCCATTGCCAATGTTGAATAGTGTCAGGATTGAGTTGCTGACTGTTGCGGGACTGTTGGTGACATAAGGCATTTTTGTTACTGACAAGAGTCATTTTTGTGTATGAGCTTAGCTCATATAGAACTTAAAGTCCTTAGTTTCCCTCTGAAATTCGGAAAATACCCTTTTGTGGACTCTATCAATGTATTGCCAGGTGACTTACTTTTTATGTAGATCCTTTGCATATGTTCGATACCTCCATGTAAAACTAATTTACTTTGCAGAAGGTGTGAATATTATTCTTTTTTCAAGTAATGCTCTGTTAGGTCTTATTTTGAAGTTACGCTTAATATCGCACTATCTCATATTTTGCAAGATTTCAGGGAACTAAGTTAAAAAAAAATTAATCGTATTAAAAATAATAATCCTCGTATTATGTTTGTAAGATATTTTTTAAAAAGTTAATGGGAGCTTCATTTAACAGAATAATCATAAATTAAACAATAAAATGAAAATATAGCGTTCATGTTGATATTTGTAAAATACGTTAACCTTTCAAGGCATAATAAAAATATATCTGAATTTTAAATTTTATGTCAATAAACAGATTTGAAAATTAATATAAAGTTATTAATTTTAACTTTTACACCCAAACATCACTATATCTTACGTTGAGTTCTTTAGAAGCTTACGTGCAAAGTTTGTGAGGTTACGTGGTAAACCTGCAGTAAGCTTAGGGTGAACTCATGATGTCCGCCTTACAGTAAGCTTACACCATAAGGTCATGGTAAGCTAACATAGTAAGGCTGCATTTAGTTTACAGTAAGCTTACAGTGTAAGCTACATACATGCATTGGGCTCATAAATACATAAACGAATAATAATTTAATATTAAAAAATTTTTCGTTTACAAGCTTCGAACACATCTAATCTAACAGTCGTACCGAGAAAGCAAGCGCATTAAACCCCACGGCTATCTAACACTTGCAATATGTTTCAAAAAATTTTCTAAAAAATCTTCTTCATACTTAACCCTGGAAATTTCTCTGTAAGCTATGAGCAAAATTTTTTGAAACATACTGCAAGTGTAAGACAGCCGAGGAGCTTAATGCGCTTGCTTCCTCGGTACGACTGTTATGTGAAATGTATTCGAAGCTCGTAACCGAAAAATTTTTTAATATTAAATTATTATTCGTTTGTGTATTTATGAGCCCTGTGCATGTAGTTGTGTCCCAAAAAATAATGTTAATTATTTTTTTTTAATTTAGAAGCCACAAACTTACACTGTAAGCTGACTGTAAGCTTACCGCAGCCTTACTGTGTAATTTTACTATAACCTTACGGTGTAAGGTTACCATAAGGCGGACATCAAAAGTTCACCCTGAGCTTACTGCAAGTTCACAACGTAACCTTGCAAACTCTATATGTAAACTTATAGTGAACTTAAAGTAAGATATAGTGCTGTTAGGGCAGTGTATATTATGGATAGCTACTTTTTTTATAAAATAAAGAATCTTCACTAAGTTTCAAGGAAAAAATTCAATGGAACTTTATTATTAATTTAATGAACAGAAATATTGTTTATTAATATAAAATATGAGAAATCAGTGTTTTAAAGACAATCAAAATTTATAATTTATAAAACAAACAGCATTATTGATTTCTCATATATCAAACTAGAAAGCTTTATAAATCCTTTAAAATAAATTCAATAATTTTAATATTACTCCGAATGAGACTCTTCTGTATCGTTGTTATCTGTTGAGTTTTTTTCATTTTGAATCTTCAAAGATACATAAAAGTTGTGATAAGTAGAAGGTATGCTTAAATCTTTACATAAGAATATTAGATCTTTCAATTTATCTGCATTTAAATGTAGTGCTAAGAGTAAGCTACTTATTTAATTAGTTAAATTCTGTGGACAATTCCTAATGTCGTAAATATTTGATTAGTAAGTTTTTGACTGATTTGCAGTAGACGTTATGTAATTGTCAATAGAACTGAGCAAATTTAATAAGTATTTATATTTTAACTGTAATATTAGGAGATTGCTACTTTTTAAATCTGAATTAGAAACGATTTATTTAGTAATTAAAAAGCGAAAAGTCGTTTACCCAATGGAAAAAATACTATTTTTGGTGAAAAACTACTTACTTTCAGTAGAAAACTACTAATTTAACTGATAAATAACTTCCAATCGAAACAGTCAAATTTAACATATTTCAATTAGTTGTAACTGACTAATTAAATGAGTATCATTCTACTAAAAATTAATAGCTTTTTACAAAAAATTAGTGAATATTTTATATATCAATCGATAAACGATTTTTGGTGTCGAATAAATAAATAATTACAATTTCAACATTTAGAGAGTTGTGATGCAGGTTTAGAAAATACATAAAATGATAATTTGTTTAGCTTTTTAAATAAATTACTTTGGTGTAACTCTTGGTCTTCCTCTTTTAGGGTGATCAGGTTCTTCTAAAACTTTAACTGTTATAAAATCTCCACCGAAATTATACTTGCAGTAAAGGGTTTGTGAAGATTAATAACTTGTTAACACTTCTTTAATTTTGTTCCATGTTACTATTTTCTCATTGTTATCTATTCTCTACAGATTATCACTAACAAGAGGTCGAAAATCGTATATCTGATTTTATGTCATCCTTTCTCCTTTTCACTTATTGCCGTCTCTTTTAGCATTTTTGATCCATTTTTATCAGTGTTCAGGAATAAACAGTCCTTTTTTTACTAGCTCTTTCGATGCATACACTGTCTCCTTCATGGATTGCCCGGGTATGCACGAAGTATGATTTGACTGAAGGGGGCGCTGGTGCGCCGAGAGGGGGAGAGAGGGAGAGCAGACGATGGAGAGACTCGAGTATTTGAGGATCTTCCGAAAAATCGGGCCTTGCGGTCGAAGCCGAAAATAGATAAAATCGCGTGGGTGGAGACTTGCAGCTCAAAGCCACGACATTGAGAAGGAGTGATACCGGTTGAAAAGGAAGATATCGGGAGGAGTGTGAGTTTTCCTGCGGAATGTGATCGGGCGATTCAATTCGTTCTCTCGTCCCAGGACACATGATCCAATAAACGTGAAATTTACATTAAAAATACTCCTTTTAATTATTTATTGAAAATTCCTTTCTCTTATCTCGATACGAATCTTGAAAATTTATAACATTTCAGAAGTGGGATGATTCCACAAAAGCCCAAAATATAAAAGTGAAGTGGCGGGTCGTTTCGGCGGCCATTTTGTGTTTCTAGTGCGGGGAGCTTCGAGAACTTCTACACGCTTCGCACGTAGAAGAACGCTTAGTTCGAACTTTTGATTAATTGTGAAGTTAAGATCAGTGTATAAGCGGGATTAATCAGTTACCTTCGAACATACTTTAACGTGTTATTATGGATCACATGGAATCGGGATTGCAGCCCAATTTTTTGCGATATGAAATCATCGACGAAACAATTGTAGATATGGACGGGACTGTGAACCGCCTGAATCCTGGACGGCATCGGGAAGGGTGGGTTGGTGCTAACTCTACTCCAATAAACCCAGAAAATTTATGTCGATTGGCGAGTGCATCTAACGTGAATGCAAGTTTCCATAGAGGCGGTCCCGCAAGACCAAGTAATTTTTCTCATCTTTTTGTTAGTGAAATTCCGAATCAAACTTCGGGAATACACGACCGTGACTTTAGTCAAACGCGCTCCGTTAACGCAACCGGTCGGAATAATTTTGATCATGAAGTCCGTCAAAATGTGGGACCTCCAACGATGTCTTTCTACGGCGATCAGCAACAAGATGTCGGTCGCGGTCGATGGGATCCTGCGGAACGACGAATCCACGAACAACCTCTTCCAAAAACTCTACAACGAGATTTACTATCGATTTGATCCACCGCCAGATAATCTCGAATATCGACAAGAAAGAGGGAATCAATCTCGTGAGGAAACAATACATGCGAGTAGAAATTATCAAAGAGACATACAAGACGAGCAACAAGCTAGTATTAACCAGCTGTTAAACGTAGTGACCAGACTTCTAGATCAAAACGCAGTGGTGACGCAACGTGAATCATCACAAGATTATCATGTTATGCCAGACTTGACTCAATCTATTTCTACCTTTGATGGGACGTCAAAAACAAGTGCTGCAAAAGCATGAATACGGCAGGTCGAAATAACAGCTGACATTCACCAATGGCCAGATTCCTTCCTCGTGGCATCTGTTGGAAAGCATTTGACCCTAGCGGCAAAATCGTGGTTTCTGGGACGTCAGGAATCGTTAGGCACTTGGATCGAATTCAAACGAGCTTTTAACAGAACTTTTGTACGCGAAGACGATTTAGCAGATGCTTGGACCAAAATGTCTTATCGGGAACAACAGCAGGGCGAAAATGTTGCAGTATACTTTCACAAAAAATTCCGATTATGTCGACCGTTGAATTTAGCCTTCGAATCTGTCAAACGACAAGTGATTTCGGGACTGCGTTCAAAAGACCTTATACAACACTCGAGTGCTAAATATCATAGTGACGAAGACGAACTTTTTGCAGACCTTCACAGTTACGATGTTTTTTTAAATCGATTATATGATAAAAAGAGGACGGGAACAAAGAAAACCTCCATTTAAGCCCGAAAGAAAAACAGAAAATGCATTTTAGAAGAAATTAGAGTTGACATCTCAACCGAATGAAGATTCTAAAACACAAGAAAGTGAAAGTTACAGAGTCAAGCAAGGTCCTAAATGTTTTACTTGCCATGAAACGGGACATTTTTCTAGAAAATGTCCAAAACGAAAATTTTACAAATGTTCCGAGGCAGGCCATATGTCTCGAGACTGTACGAAGCCAGCGACAACCTCGAACGAGGAGATTCGATCCCTGGCCCCTTTTACTCAACGAAAGACAGACAAATACATTAAAAAGGCTTATGTGAATGGGAAAGAAGTGATGGTAATGGTTGACACGGGTTGCTCCGTATGCACGATCCGTGCTTTAACCGTCCTATCAAATGGACTTCAGATGAAATCAGATTCCTTGCTGCTTGGACGATTTGGACCGAGTAGTGACAAGCCGATTGAATCATATGGAGTAGTAGAGGCTGACATCACTATCGACGGTGTCACAGGACGAAATGTACCTTTGCGAGTGGTTCCAGACGACGTTCAACCTTATGAAGTATTCCTGGGACGTACGTTTACAGATTTATCCAATGTAGTGCTCCTTAAAATAGATGACCAAGTGACTTTCCGAAGTCGAGATGAGATAGATCTTGCCGCGATTCAAATAGACTTATTGAAAGACTCTTGACCTCTGATAAACGCTCAACCAACACAGTTATATCCGACATCAGTGAATTTCGAACATGACAATCATGAAGGACAAGATTGGACGTTTGGAGTTTATAATGGTGCAACAACCACCGTGGGACTCAAATCTGACGAGCGCTTGGTAGCGCATGTGAAGTCCTTTGAACCGGCTCCGGAATTGGAACTTCGATACGATCCAGTGACAAGGGATGAGATAGTGGTTGTAGAAAGTGTAACCAGTGATCAGTGTAATGAGTTGCTATTGTAGTTAAACGAATCACGTCGGGCGATTGCCAAAAATATTGACGAGTTAGGTTGCTCAACACAAGTGGAAATGGATATAGTGATCAAACCTGGTGCTGTACCTGTCTGTTCGAAACCGTACTCAGTGTCGAGAGAGGAGCGTGATGTTTTGAAAGAAACGTTTGGTGAGTGGCGTCGAAAAGGCATAGTACAAGATAAGTCTTCTGCATACGCGATTCCGGTACTTTTAGTAAAAAAAAAGAACGGCGAATACCGTGTCGTGACGTCCGTTAAGCTAGCACCCCTATAAGCGAATTTCAAACAATCAACTATCCTCAAATATTGGGCTTTTTTTGGGCTTTTTTTGGCCACCAAGAACAAA
>WNHD01005371.1:0-10261 GCA_011057455.1 Ganaspis sp. Gsp50 | reverse complement strand
TGTTTTTCCCAAACCATGGTTTGTGTAGATCACAAACCACACTTATTGTACGTTCTACAAAGTTTCTCTGTAGTTATCACAGAGCATTTTTTCCCGTGTATATTGAATTGAAATAAAAAATGGATCAAATTGAATTTGATTTAATTCAATTCAATCGCAATTGTAGTTGAAATTGAATTAAATTAAATTACAAAAATGGAATACAAAAAGGAATCAACTGAATTATTGTAAACAACGCATCAAATTGAATTGGAATAAAACATATATCTTAAAGAATTGGAATGAAAAATGTGTCAAAGCGAATTGGAATAAAAAATGTACCAAATTGAATTGGAATAAACCATGAATCAAATTGAATTGGAATACAAAATGGATCAAACTAAATTACAGTAAAAGATGAATCTATTTAAATTCAAAATGGATCAAATTGAATTGAAATAAAAAACTAATGAAACTGAAAAGTAATAGGAAATTGATAAAATTGAATTGAATTTGACTGAAATATAGTTACAAAATAATCAAGTTGAACTGGAATAAAATGTAGGTCAAATTAAATTGGAATAAAACAGTTAAAACTGAATTAAAATAAATAAATGAAGCAAACCAATTTACAATTTAAGAACCATAGTTTTAATCCTTTACCATTTTACCTGCAGACTTAGATATCCTTTCTGCAATCTAAAAAGCAATAATCTCCTTCTTTTATCACAATTCGCATAAGAAACAATGTTCAATTCTAAATTCCAAGATTCTGAAGTTGCCTGATATAATTATAAATCATACCTTGTTGTACAAGGCTAAAAAAGCCAGTGGCATTTTTATGAAGCATATATGTAAGCATAAAAGCGAATACTCTCCAATTAAAAAACTGTTCATCTGCCTTAAAGGAATACAAATTTTGTACGTCCTCTCCTTGCTGAACTGGAGAATTGTCAGACGAGATACAAAGGTCTCAGGAGACAAGAAGCGAACAGCCTACCCACCCGTCGTGACGGTTCGGTGACACAAAACTCGTGTAATTTCTTTTTCTCAGATATTCTCGTTTTATTTCATTGGAACAGTACCAAACGACGAATAGGAGAATGAAACTGAGAACGCGAAGGAGGAAGAAGGAGAAAAGACCCCTGCAGAGAAGCACCCGGGTCTTCCTCTCAGTTTGTCCTCGTCGCGAATTAATGGACTCAAGGTTAGGAGACTTTAATTGCCGCAATTCGCAGTGGGAATACTTACACGACTCCCTCGGGGAAAATTATGGATCCGAAAGGACCTCAGAGAGAATCCACCCTGCTGATAATATACCCTATCCTTATTAGTGTCCACCTCACCAGTCTTTTCCAAATTGCACACATTTGTATTAAAAATATAATTAAATCAGTATTTCATTATTTTACGAGTGTCACTTTACTTTCAATTTGAGAAAGACTCGTGTGTTCTTTACGAAAATTACTTTTTTCTAGAATACTTTGCAGAACGTTAAATTCGTTAAAACGTTTTATTGGTATTTTTTCAGGGTGTCATTTTTTAAAGGATGTCAAATTTTATGGAAATTTCGAAATTTTTAATGAGTAAGCGATCTACGTGAAATTAAATCTTAAATCTACGAAACCTTTAAGTTCGTAGAAAATCAAGGACACTATTTTTTTATAACATAGGAAAATCATTTATTTGATAAGAAAATGGATTGATTTTTTGCGTGATAGATCTACAATGTTATATGTTATAATCAACTTATATATTAACAGATCATAATAATATTTGCATGATATAAATTAATAGTATTTTATACAATAGTAAATTTTATATATATGAAAGTAAATTTTATGTGAAAGTAAATTTTATGTGAAAGTAAATTTTATATGAAAGTAAATTTTATATGAAAGTAAGTTTTATATGATAAAATATTTTTGTGATTATGATTTTGAAGAGAATCAAAATGATTTGTTTGGCTTTGATGACATGTCGAAATCTGTGCTGTATTTGCTCATGTTTTTTTGCATTGTTTGCCATATTGGAATCGAAGATCCGCAAATATTCCTTTATGCAGATTAGATAGCTATTGATATCTTTGTGAGATCCATTTCTTATTTCTTTGAGACCATATTAAGCACGCTCATCAAGCGATTGAATAAAATATAATAAAAGAGATGAAAGTAAGATGAAGTGTGATGACAGGTTCCGGCTCATCGCGAAACTCGTATCTTCACATATCTTTTTAATTGTTTTTGATAGAAGAACGAGTTGTCGATCGAAAAATTTGACACGCAACTCATAACCCACATTCCACATGTTTAACCATTACTTGCGGAACTAAAAAATTTCACATCTCGAAACAGAACATCATTATTTTAATTTAATCTGTATTATTAATGCAATAGAGATTTTAATTTAATCTGTATTGTTAATAAAATAGAGATTTTAATTTAATCTGTATTGTTAATAAAATAGAGATTTTAATTTAATCTGTATTATTAATACAATAGAGATTTTAATTTAATCTGCATTGTTAATACAATAAAGATTTTAATTTAATCTGTATTCTTAAAACAAGAGTAATTTTAATTCAATTTTTATTGCTAATATACAACATAGATTAAATAAATAGATAAAATTAAATAAACATGAAAATAAATAAGACAAATAATAAGAAGAAAACTCTTCTAAAAATGTTATAACTCTCTTCTCTCAATGCAACAGAAATTGAGTAACAATGTGCTTAAATTAAATGCGAATGTTATGTTATTAGGGGAGAGTGGGGCAAAACCGGATAGGCGGGTCAAACCGGGTACCCTTCCTTTTCCATGTTGCAAATTTTCTTTTGGTTCGAACTCTACATATATCTTTTATATTTCATTAAATAGTCTAATAATGATGAAAATGATAAAAAAATATTTTTTTGTTTTAATTTATGCGCAACTTTGAAATTTTCGATCAATTACGCTACGATTTTTTTGGAAAATTAAGTACTTACAGGACTTTTTGTGACGTTCCTTTAATTTTGGCAAGTTTTGCATATCTTTTTCAGGAAGTATTATAGAGTATTTTTCAATAATAATAATTATTAAATTGTTAATAATTACTTATAAATGCTACACTTTGTTATTTTGTATAGTGCGGGGCAAAACCGAGTACCAGATGGTGGGGGACCACGATATACGAAATTTTATTAATAAAAATTAATAATTTAATAAAATTGTTAAAACATTATAAGAAATTCAATTTTACATGTAAAATTCATATAAATACAAAAAAAATTGATTAATTTTGTGAAAAATGGACATTTTTATGTATTTATTTTTTTAATTTTTATTTTTCATAATTTAATAAAAATTGGATCATAAATTACTCAATTTTATGTAATTATAATTAAATAAGTTAATAAGTAAGTAAACTTTTAAAAATACTCAACATTTTATATATTTTTCCCACAGAAAACTGTGGTACCCGATTTTACCCCACCGGTGGGGCAAAACCGGGTACATTGACTTTTCTTGGAAAATATGGTTTAAATTATTTAAAAAAATTTTTTTTTCGGTAATTATCATAATTTTCTCTTAGTCGAATATCCAATGAAGAAATATTAGGATTCATGACATTTTTTTGGTGGATTTTTTGTAAACAAGCATCTTCGACAAAGTACCCGGTTTTGCCCCACCTTCCCCTAATTTAATTATATTATATCATATCATTTTATAATCATCATTTTTAATCGCTTTTAATCTTTTTCATCCCTATCCATCACTTTTCATCACTCTTTGTTCATCATTTATTAGCAAAATTACAACAAACACTATTTTGTTCATTTCTGTACTATCGGTTTGATATTTATGATTCAAATCTAGAGACCAAATGTAACGGAAAAGGATCAAGATTATTGTTTATCTTCTCTTGCACTAAAGTCGTTCCCACAAATATTGTGACGGAATTTCTACTTGTTGATATGACTACTCCATGTAGTTCAGATTTGAAAGTCATTACTGATGAAAGGGAGATAAAAATCTACATCTGGAGAGCGAAGAATAATTTAATGTGTTTCAACGATTTGAAACGCGGTCAAACAATCAAAGAATGTAAATAATAGAAAGTCTCTTACTAGGAGATTTTTTGAAAATCAGTGCTTTTAGGTTTAATCAATGAGCCGTCTTAAATTTATTTTCCCAACACTCCTTTCCACCTATCTGTGTATTCATTCATTATCCCATTTCTCAATTTCATTCATGATAATGGATCTAAGGTTCGTTGGTGGTCGGGGTAGAAGAATAAGAAAGATATATTTGTTTAATTCTCAGATTTCTCGTTTACAACGAAGAAATGCGGTTCAGAAAAGCGGGAGGAGGATCGATTCTACATCAAACTGAAGAAACGCCCATTGCCCTTTCTTCTTTTTTTCTTCAACAAGCTGTGAACTTTGACCTAGCGTAACCCGTACACACACGTTTTTCCAACTGTAATTAAGGAAATTAAAAATTACTCTTTTTCAGAAGAATTAATTGTTTCTTTCTTTTGACTAGTGTCGGGATTTCTTTTTCAGAAAAGTGGTATTTAAATATTATTTGCGTCATCCGGACTCGAATAGTAAAAATTTTTAAAAATATTCAGGAAGAATTCAAAATTATATAAGATTCATTAAAAATTTTCTTTGCAGGATTCTGTAACACTTTTCACAATCCTCTGCAACTTTTCAGGGTACCTTAGAACTTTTCAGAATTTTCAAGAACTACACAAGATCCTCTAAAACTTTTTAGGATCCTGTGGGAATTTAAAAGATCCTCTAGAATTTTTTAGGAACCTCTGCAACTTCCCAGGATTCTTTAGAACTTTCCAGGATCCTCTAGAACTCATTAGGATTCTCTAGAACTTTTCAAAGTTCTCTGTAACTTCTCAGGATCCTCTAGAACTTTACAGGATCCTCTGGAGCAATTCATGATTCTCTAGAACTTTTCAGGACCCTCTAGAATTTTGTAGAATTTTCTGGAACTATTCAGGATTCTCTAAAACTCTTCAAGGTCCTCTGGAACTTTTCAAGATTCTCTAGAACTTCTCAAGATTCTCTGGTATTTTTTAGGATTCTCTGGAACTTTTTAGGATTTTCTAGAACTTTTCAAAATCCTCTGGAATATTTTAGAATCGCCTAGAACTTTTCAATGTTCTTTGGAACTTGTCAGAATCCTCTGGAATTTTTTAGTGTCCTCTAGAACTTTTCAGGATTTATTGGAAATATTCAGGAAACTGTAGAACTCTTCAAGATCCTCTTGAATCTTCGCAGGTTACTCTAGAATTTTTTAGGATTCTCTGGAACTTTTGAGGATGCTTTAGAACTTTTTAGGATCCTTTGGAACTTTTTAGGATTCTCTAGACCTTTTCAAGGTTCTCTGGAACTTTTCAGGATCCTCTGGAATTTTTTAGGATTTTCTGGAACTTTTCATGATACTCTGGAATTTTTTAGGATCCTCTACAACTTTTCAAGATTTTTTAGAACTCTTCAAGATCCTTTGGAACTTCTTAGGATCCTCTAGAATTTTTTAAGGTCCTCTGGAACTTTTCAGGATTCTCTAGAACTTCTCAAGATCCTTCGGAATTTTTAAGGATCTTCTTCAAATTTTCAGGACCTACTTAAATGAAATGATACTCTTAAAATGAAATGATACTCTTAAACTTTTGTAGGTCCTCTGGAACTTTTCAGGATCTTATAAAACTTTTCAAGGTTCTCTGGGTCTTTTCAGGATCCTCTAGAATTTTTTAGAATCCTCTGGAACTTTTGAGGATGCTTTAGAACTTTTTACGATCCTTTGGAACTTTTTATGATTCTCTATAACTTTTTTAGGTCCTATGGAACTTTTCAGAATCCTTTTAATTTTTGGAACATTTCAAGAGCCTCTACAACTTTTTAGGATATTCTGAAACTTTCGAAAACCTCTAGAATTTTCAAAAATACTTCATAATGTTTTAGAATATTAGAATAGTTTCCAAAACACTTTCCAATCTGTAAAGACTTGAATCTTTAAAAATACTCTAAAAATTCTATATAAAAATACATCTGCAAAATGTAGATATTTTTGAAAAGGAACTAAGACCTTTTTGTATTTTTAATACTTTTGAAGACTCTAAAATTTGTTTTCAAAAATACATACTTGTTTTCCGAACCGTGCTTTCTTAATGAGAATAGAAATATGTAAAATTTCTCAATTTTCATATTTTTTCGCTTTTTGTCCTTTCTCCTTTTTGAAAAAAAAGATTAAAATTTCCCTTTCCTTTCTTCCCTTTTGCCGCTTATTGTATTATAATTTTTAAAATTTCTTTAATTGTACTATAATAGTACTAATTTAATGGTTATTGTCTCACTTGAAAGAAATTCGTGAAACAAGGAAAAGTCTGACTGATAAACACAAAACAGCTGGAGTATAAATAATAAATCACTTTGGCATTTGTGTAAAACAATATGGGGAAGAAATTTAATTGCCGTGAGTCAGTGGGTGGTTTGAATGACAGTTTCACGGAAACATAAGTTTCGCCTACATTTATTACGGGTAATCTTAGCTGGAAAGTATGGCCGAAGCGACGTGGCCATCGATGAAGCCAAGCCTCCTCTTCGTTGTTCGCGCCAGTCGAGTGCGGCGAAAATTAGCTTATTAAAATAACAATTATGGAGTACCATTCAACCATTGTCCGCCCGGTCAAAGGTCAAGCGCTAGTTGCAGTAACTTTAACGTCAAGATGTATGACCAACTCAAAACTTCAAAAATATCCATTACACAAGTGATCGACGCCCATTTTTCATAAATCTTCGTGATCAATGTTCCATCAATATCAATAGTTTCAATTCTATTTCTTCATTATTTGTTATTCAGTTTCTACCTTCTATTTCTTTATTCAAATTCTTAATTCAATTTCTTCCTTTTATTTCTTCCTTCAATTTCTCTTTTAATTTTTTCCTTTAATTTCTTCCATTAATTCCTGTATTCAATTTCTTAATTCAAATTCTTAATTCAAGTTCTTAATTCAAGTTCTAAATTCAATTTCTCAACTCATTTTTCAAATTCAATTTTTAATGTGACTTTGTATAATTTCCAAAAAATTTAAGCTATCGTAATTAAAGTAGTCATCAAATTTAACGCAATTTAAAATATTAAAAAAACGCACTTTAATGTGTGAAGTAGAGTAAATTACGCACAGTTTCGATCGTGCTTGCGTCAAATTGATACTTTGCGCACAATTGTTACTGCGCGTGCGTCAGATCGATACTTCGCGCATAATTGTGAGTGCGCATGCGTCAGACCGCTACATTACACTCAGTTGAAACAGCGCATGCGCCTCACCGCTGCCAAAGTGTCGCCATCTCTTGTAGCCACAATGAATTCAATTGTATTTATTTCTTGACATGTTTATAAACAGACAATTTTGTATAATTTTACGGTTTTTTTTTATTAAATTTTATAAAACGGATGTTGCAAAGAAGAACATATAGTACACGAGTATATTTTAAGTAACTTTATGAGTGTAATGTTTGTTTCACTAGAACTGAAAACGTTCGAAAATAAAATAATTTCACAATAAAATAAATCACAAAATAATTTGTGATTTATTTGTTAACATAACATTATATAGATACATAACATTAACATAATAATCTATTTGATCTATATATATCGAATCTTATTTGAAACTAAATAAGTTACAATTTTAGTGGAACATTTTTGATTGTAAAATTTAGTTGTATCAGAAAGAACTCTTTTTTGTGTGTTTTACATTGTTGATTGTAAAATTAATTATAAACGAATTACAAAAAATGAATTAAAATTAATTGTAAACTATTTAACAAAAATGAATTATAAAATAATTAATTAAAACTAATTGTAAACTACTTAACAAAAACGAATTATAAAATGATTAATTAAAACTAATTATAAACTACTTGATAAAAACGATTTACAAAATCGGAGCGAATTCTCAGAGCGATAAATTGAAGAATTTTCAGAGCGTCATCAAGTTAGAAAAAGTAATAAATTAATCTTGAAAAGGTCTTGGAAATGTATAAATTAATAAAAAGTACAAGTTAATAAAATGCATTGTTATGCAAAGTGCAGGTTTGTTTTGGAAGGCAGTTAGCAGCAGCAGAACCAGAAGCGCTTTTGAGCCGATTGCAAATTTCTGAGCAAACAGATGTTGATTTTCAGGATTGAAACTAAAAGGACGACCTCGAGGCTCCTCGCTTGGTGTCCAGGAGATCGGAAGTGTTAAGGGGCGCTAAGGAAGGCGTGTCGCTACCTATGAAAAAAATATTGAAAGCATCAGTCGTTAAGTGGCGACGCCATTCAGGATGGTCCCTCGCTAATTTTCCGTCATAAAGCGAGCTCGATTCAAATAAATAACAAACTAACAGTGGAAACAGTGTGATGCCCACTGGACTTAAGGTGCGAAGTGGGGCTCACTGAATACCATGCCGCGTCGTCAATGCAAATTTGCCCTCTCCTTTTTCCACCAAGACGGGTATAAACGATAATTCATTTTGCGACCGTTAATTCCTTTTCGAGACTTCCCGATAACTTTTCAAGCGATTTTTCTGAATGACTCTAATTCAGGTATTTGGTATTCGAAATTTGCAAAGGACAAGAAAAATGTGCTCTTTTTTCAGAGTTGCTATAAATATTTTTACTATTTTTTCTATTATTTTTTATTATTATTTATTATTAAAAATACAATTTTTGGAAAATCGAAAATCGGATCGAAAACGATGCTTCCCTAAGAGAAAGCAAACGGTTCAGACTAAATAGAAAAGAAATAACTATACGTACTAAAAGTAATAAAAAAATTACTAGAAAGAATGAAATAAGAGTTGATAAAATTTTTTATAGTCGACTGTATGAATAGTGCAGCAAATTTGAAGTCGATAAAATTTTTTGCGAAAAATGTACCGCACTTTCGAGTATGCTTGAAGTATTTGCGTCAAAATCTTATGGGAGGTTCGCCAAAGAGGGGGTAACACTCGAGCTGAAATTCCAAGAAGTGACACTATTGACGCTAGTGCTATTCATGGTAGCACTATTCATAGAGTTGACTGTATTACGATTAATCCTTTCTGTAAAATAAATCCAGAGAATTGTTTAAAAGAGCACAGAATTAGACATACTCTTTTATTTTTGTTGCTCCAGTGCTTCTAATCTTTCATTTTTAAAGAATTTATACAATGATTGTTTGTTATTTGTTTCTAATGCTTCAATTTCAATGTTTACATTTTGTTTTCAACCTTTCCATTTCGTTTTCAATGTTTCAGTTTTGTTTGCAAATAGTTCAAACAATATTTTTAAGGAGATTAGGGGTTCTTCAGTATAAAGATATGAATAAATTATTAATTTTTAATAATATCATTTTCATACAAATAAATAAAATACTTTTCGAAGCAAAAAGCGAAAAAATTGAAATAGTATTGCACTTTCCAAGTGCTGGATAATCGGTATTAACGATGCGCTCGATCGTTATTAGAGTTCAGGTGTATAATGAGATTGCTGAGTTATGTCTAAAGGTGCGGTGCGCAGGTTGACACCGACACTATGGATTTGAAGACGCAAAGCAACGCAAAGTGAAGCGTCTAGTGAAGGGATTTCAGTGCGACCTCATTAGCGTCCACCATTTGTTTTGTTTCAACTCTTTCTCGCTCTTTGAGAATAAACCCCTCTTTAATATCAGATTACTTCTCTTAGGTAATAACGGTTCCATCTTAAAGTTTCCAACACGATTTCACTATTTGTATGTAACATAGGCGTGGTAATTGTCTGCCGGTAGACGTCTCATAAAAATCCTACCTCTGTCGTTCATGAAAATAAGTCATCACTCTTCTAAGTGTTCAACACAATTTACGTATTAGGATCATCGTAAAAATATCACCAGACGGCTGTAAAAGAACACCATCCCGTCATTTTCACCTCTGCTTAAGCTAGCTCTTGCATCTAAAGAGTTATATTTAATGTATTATAATTATAGTTATACAAAATTGTAGAATTCAGAAAGTATCCTGAACTCTTGTAATGTTTTCTGAACGCTCACAATGTTTCCGCTAAGTTGGGCATTTTGTAAATTCAGAAAAATGGGCGATAATTTTCCTTATGTGAATTTAGTACTATATAGAAATGTGATAAATAAAAATTTTTCTAAATAAAATAAGAATAAATTCCCGTGCAGAAATTGCCACAGTTTACCCCGAGTAACGACCAGGCCCTGGTCCGATTTACTGCTCTGGCCCTGGATTACTAAATTTCGGTGGCCCCGA
>WNHD01005370.1:0-11824 GCA_011057455.1 Ganaspis sp. Gsp50 | reverse complement strand
TTCTCACGTATTTGGGAGTATAATTTAATTTGTACTTTTCAACTATGAATCGATGTTTTAAAAACATATTTTAATTATTTTAAAGTTACAGACGTAACATTAGAATAGCTCGATAAATGATTTTAAGAAAATAATGTTCACCTTATTTGAAGCTTAAAGAACATTTTGGAACAAAAAAACTAGAAGTAGCAGAACCTTTGGGTTAAACATAGTTTAAACGACCCGTGTCGCTGTAAGTAGTGGGAAACTAATATGTCGGTAAGTTTGTTATCGGCTCAGACTAGTTTCTCACTACTTTTAGCGAAACTAAAAAAGATATTGCGTTCAAATTTTGGTAATCATCGTAGAAAACCTTCAAGTGCGTTATGAATGTCTGACGTATTATTATTTTTAAAAAAAAACTTCAGAAAAAAATAAAAATTAACGTAGATTCCTAACTTGTCAACCGAGTTCTTGGACATGACCTTAATATAGATTGTTTTTTCAATATTAATCATATCGACAATGGCTAATTCAAGATGTTTAGTTCTGTGACATTACTTCAAACTAAGCAGAAGTTTTAAGAAAATATTGGAAATATAATTCAAATTGATTTAAACGAATTTTGAAAGATCCAGTTGTACAATTTTCAGCAAAAATTAGATTGAGACAAAATTCATGGTAAAATAATAATTATTTAACATTTTGTGCGTCTTCTTCAACCCTAGTAAACAAATGCAATATTTACCCAATTTTAAAAAACAACAGCTTATTTTGTTCTTTGAAAGATTCTCTAGAGTTTTGTTGAAGAGTAAAGAATTAATCAATCCATCCGAGTCTCTAGAGTTTTGTTCGTTTTCTTTTGTTAAATAATTTTATTTTATTTTGTTTTGGAAATTCACGGGATTAAAAGTAATCTCTTTGGTACACAAGTACTCTTACAAACTACTAGTTGCACAACGCAAAATATACATATGTATGAAAGAACTAAAAAACTATACTAGGTTGAGGTTCTAAATAATTTGCAACTTAATTTTGAGGTGAATCTCGAGATGTTAGAGTCAAAAAAATCACTTCATCTGAAAGTACATTGGCATCTCGACAGAGTCTATTTACCAAAGAATGGGTCTCATAATTAGATTTATGAAAACTTACATTAAACAACACATGATGTCTAGTTAACCGTACAGGAACATAAATATAAAAAAACGAGAGTAACTCTGAACAATTTACAAACCCATTTAAAAATTTATAAAAGAATAGCATATCCGCAAAAAGAAATCTCGATGTGATCGTGGGGATATTTAACTGCGTACACAAATGAACATAGTCATGAGTGCATATATCAAAATTTAAATTCAACTGGCGAGCAGAATATCGAAGGAATCTGTTTTGAACACGCTCAGTTCTGATTTTATTAAATGCATAATAAGTATTCCGTATGACAGAAGCACACTCCAACAAAGATCTTACAAGTGTGAAGTATAGAGCTCTCAAAGAAATCATGTTATGAAATCTCGAAGCACACCTCATCACAAAGCCCAAAGATCTAGTTGCTCTAGATACAACATCCGATATATGGTCATTAAACGTTAGATTGATGCAGAATAACAGTCCCGAGTCATACACCCTACCTACTCTGCATAATTCACCTTGACCAATAGTGTAGAGATAAATAAGAGATTTTTGCTTTGAAAAAGTAAGAACTGAACTTTTATTGAAATTAAAAGACATGTGATTAATACGACACCATTCATCAAGGCGATCCAAATCAGACTGAAGGGCACAGGAGTCATGACAGGGACTCCTTTTGTCAATCATCTTAAAGCACTCAATATCATCCACATAAAGAAGAAAAAATGAATGTTTAAAAACAGACTTAATCTCATTCATGTAAATAATGAATAAGAGAGGTCCAAGGTTAGAACCATGTGGTACACCCGAAGTAGATAGAAAAGCACTAGAAAAGGAACTACCAAACTTAACAAGTTGATATCTTTCAGAAAGGTTACTCTCAAAAAATAGTAACAAATTGTCACACCCAAAAATTCCAATTTTTTTAACAAAATGTAATGGTCAACTCTATTAAATGCTTTCGAAAGATCAGCATATATTACATCTACCTGTGAGCCTTTCTCCAGGCTTAAAGCTAAAAAGTTTATAAATACCACCAGGTTAGTAACCGTGGACCTATTCTTAAAAAATCCATGCTGCTCATCAATTATAATGTTTGTTACTGAATCATAAAGTATTATTATAGACTAGACTTTTAAAAATCTTTGGTATAGCACCCAGTAGTGTTATAGGTCTGTAGTTTTCAACATTATCCCTCTTTCCTCCCTTGTGAATGAGGATGATTATGCCTTTTTTCCACTCAAAAGGAAAAATATTACACCGAAGAGACATATTAAATAAAATAAAAAGTGGCTCAATAATAGCTAAACCACAAGAACGAAGAAAAGTTGGGGGAATTTTATCAGGGCCAGCACCATTGCTCACATCGAGGTTTCTTAATTTCAAAAAAATATCTGATCTGGAAATAAATATAAACTGGAGATCCACCTGATCTTTATGGTTAAGGAATTTATCAGCAGTGTTCAATGTCGGAGCAGTGAAAACAGATTCGAAGTAGGTCGCAAAAAATTCGCAATAACAATAGGATTATCATTTATATCATTTCTCAAATACATCGTGCTAGGTATACAATTAATAGGTTTCGTAGAATTCACTTAATTCCAAAATTTTTTAGGATCGTCAACAATCGAGTTATCAATACTTAAAATATAGGTAATTATTATAACAAGTTTCAGATAGTACCTTGCATTCGGATCTCAACCTTGAGAATAACAAATAATCTTAACAATTTTTTGAATGTTTTTAGGTTGTATGTGCTAATTTTTTATCAAAGATTTTTTGCTTTAATTCGCTCGTAAACCAAGGTGGAAAAGTAGAAGAGTTCATAATATGCAATAGTATAAAAGCATCAATAACTTCATACAAGTATTTGTGAAATAAATTAACTGAATCTTTGATATCCTCAAAATTGTTTAAACAACTCCAATCAATAGAATTTAATACTAAAACAACACTTGCCATATTGGCATTTTTAAAGTTATAAAAAACATCATTATTCGTATCGTAAAAGTCAGTGTTTTTTGTTTCCAAAAGAAAATCTATCAATAAGGGAGGATCATAGTTATCCATTGGTAACAAAAATTCATCAGATAGAGAAACAAAAAAATTATTAGGGTCACAAAAAATAAGATCCAAAATTGAACCATAACAATTAAAACAAGTATTTGTCTGATATTAACATACAAAATTTAATGTATCCGCAATCATAATTGCAACATCACGCTTAGCAGACGTAGTATCACTTTTTAAGGAGCTAATTACACTGTCTTTAAAAGAAAAATTGCAATTTATAATCGGCAGGTTGAAATCACCCAAAAAAATACAAAAAATAGCGTTAGGGTGTCTATTATAAACATCTTCTAGAATAGAACACACATTAGAATAAATGTCAGAAAATGAATTGGGAGGAATGTAAAAACAACCCAAAATATATAATCAATTTTCATATTTAAACTTAACAAAAACATGTTCAGTTAAATCCGAAACAGTAAAGAAATAAGCCCTTTAAATGACATTTAACCGCAATCATAACACCATCTCCTTTCGAACTTTCACTCGTAGCACTAGATCTGTCAGATCGAAAAACATCATAATTAATAAAACCAAGTGTTTCTGAACTAATATCCGAATTCAGCCAAGTTTTTGTTATTGCAAAAATTTCAAAATTCAATGAAGATATATTTTGGCGAAGATCATGGAATTTAGTACACAAACCTCTAATGTTCTGACAGTACATTTACAAGGAAGAGGCTCGAGGGAAGGGAATTCCACTAATACATTCTATACCATGAGATAGATTTAGTGCATGGTTTATGTGTGTGCAGTCTGGTCTGAAGCTGTTAAAGAGACGGGCTGGCGCAGACGAGCTTTGGTTATGGTGGGGATTCCCCGCCGAAACACTATCGTAAGATCTTGTTCTCCCTTCAATCGACGTCTCTCCAAATCCTCCTTCAGCAATCTGATTTCCTCTTGTCGCATTTTTGCTTTGTCTCTCGCTAACCAAACATCCTTTAACTCCAGAGAGAATATCACCTTTCTCTTGGACGCCACAAATATTTTTAATGTTGCTTGAGCTCTCTCCTCTGAAGTAAAAATCAGTTTGACTGGTCTTGGTTTCAACCTCGGTACCTGTGTAGTAGAACCAATCCTTAGTACACGGACATTATCCAATAATTCAAACGAAACATAATTCCCCATAAACTTGACGACGTCAGTGTCTATATTAGGCTGTGCACCAGGGACATAGTTATCGACAACACTGGGATTATCATGCTCGGGAAAACCAAAAAGAACTAAATTTGGTTTTCTCTCAAGTCTGTCATTAATCTCACTAATACAATCTCTTGCAACCACTTTAGTATTAGTTACATCTTGACTCCTAGTCTCACACACAGCCAATCTGCCTTCCACCACAGTGACACGCTCAACCAATTAATTCATCCTACCTTCAGTGACGCTCAGCCTGGACAAAGCATCATCCAGTTTCAAATTTACATCGCCAAAACCAGAATCTATTCTAGTTCCATGATTATTAATTGCCTGCATGATATAGTCAAGATTAGTTGAGGAAGCAGACGATGGAGACAGAGACCTTGGTTTGCAATACTTAGCAAAAGATCCATCATGCAATGTAGTAAGACCAGAAGCGCAACATGGGTGAAAAGCTGAATGACAACTTGTACAATATACTGGAGCAATACGGACAAACTCCTTGTTGCACCTATAACACTTTACACCAGATGTCGAAGAAGTTGATGACATTATTACAGGATTAACAAAAATTCAATAAATGCTACCAAATGACATCCAGTCAAAAAAGAAAGAAAAAAGTCAAACACCCACACCGAGCAATTGCGTTTAGGTTAGGAATAACTAGGAGGCAATTAAATAAGAAAACCGGACGATATCCGATAAGTTCATCACAAATCAAACGACATCAACCATCATTATGTTGATGATGCAAGAATAATCAGTGCCTAACACAAATGACTGTCTTAAATTAAATAATTTATTACACCACTCTCGAACACGTGCTAATACGTAGCCATCTAGCAGCAATAATATTGTGTTACAAAAATAAAAGCAATCCAAATTTTAATTTTGAAATTACTTTTGAACAAAAACATATTTAAAAATTTCAACAATTAAATTGTAGAGAATCTTTCAAAGAGTGAAATAAACTATTGCTTATATATAAGAATTGCATAAAAATTGCGATTGTTAACTAAGTTTAAAGAAAAAAGAAAATGTTATATAATTATTATTTTGCAACAAATTTTGTCTCAAACTAATTTTATTCTGAAAAGTATACAATTGGATGTTTCGAAATTTGTTAAAATCAATTTTGATTATATTTCTGTTTCTTATTTAATTCTGTTTAGTTTGAGGTTATGTCGCGGGGGTTGAACATCGTTAAAAGAACTCAACTCATGGTATTTTGTTAGAAAGGCTTATCTCAGAATAACATGCTTTTAGAAATTTATATCTAATTTTGAATAATTGAAAGAGTATTAAATAAACGAACATAACTTTTTGCGAATGATTTTAATGCTTCAAACATTAAACTTGTAAACCTAAAATTTAAAATTAATCAAGAGAAATAATTTTAAATACTGATAAAAATGATTAATTTAATTTCATAGATATTTTCAAAACCGATCAATACTTTCTAACATATATACTGTGAGATAAGTTCTTTTAATTAGCAACCATCCATATGAGACTTGATTTATTTGTAACTTGTTTTTAAACATATGTGTAGTTGCTGCCATGGTATTTATTTGTCGCTTTTGTGAATTCAAAACTGATACATTTGACGAACACGTAGAACATTACAAATTTCATGTAACTTTAAACCGGCATATGCATTGTGGTTTTAATGGGTGTAAAAAACCTTTAAATTAATGATAGTTTGAAGAAACATCTGTTAAAAATACACAAAGAACGAAATCGTGAAAATTTGCATAATAACACTGTGTGACAAAAAAATAAAAATTAAATACACTTTTATCGAGACATGGCACAAGTTGTAGGTCTAGTAAAACTAAGAAAAATGGTATAGGAGAAATTTCCCATACACCCCCAAAATCTCATTTTATGGACAAACAACAGTTTTCGGGTCAATTTTTCTAAACAATCACTCATAACTTTGCTAATTTTTATCCGATTTACAATTTTTGTTCTCTTGTTTGAAAGAGTAAAATCAGTGCTATTTGACCATGCATTGCTATTTTTTTTGAAATATAAACTGAAAAGACTACAGTCAAAAGAATTAGCATTTTTTGCATTTTTTTGCTTTTTTTAAATTTAAAGACAATTTTATGCAATTATTAGAAATAGAAAAATTCTTGTTGTTAAACATTAAGAAAGTAAATTTAATTCCACGTCGAATGAGCTATTTTTGATTGAAATTGGTTTAAAATTGACTGAGTTGTGTGGTTTTTAAGATTTTAAAAGATTTTGTTTAAATTTGAATGTACCTTGCTAAGATGTAATTTGTATCCGGAGTCGTCGTGAGAAAGAAAAAAGACAACAATACGTAGGTATTGTTGACTATACGTAGGTATTATATTATTTGTTTTATAAACTATAATTAATATAGAACGCAATAGACAAGTTTACCTTCTTGATTATTTATCTTGCCCAGGTTTTCCGGAAAAAAATTTAAAATGAATACAGGTTGCAGGAAATAAATTTTTATTGTCATATTCTGGCAATTTCTCATATGTACTTAAAAATTCTTGTAAATGTCTAATCGCACATAAGTTTCAATATTTGCAATCAAGCAAGAATCCTCGAAATTAATATCAACAAAAACTACAGTGCATTAGAGAATTTCAAGATGACAATAAGAATTCAAATTTAAATAAACAGGAAGTAAGTTTTGCCTTCATGTATAGCACATAAATATTTTGAGGAAACGAAATGTTTCTCCTTCTATTTTAAATTTCTATAAAAACTGCTTTCATACTTTAACTAAATGTGTTGTGGTGGCAGGCTGATATTTTCGGGTTGTACCAATGAAGGGTTCAAAACAATTATTTGACTAACTTTCAAGACTTAACATGACAATTAGTTATTGCATACCTATTTAAAGCATTAATATATAATGCATACGCAAGGAAACTTAATGTCAACACTAAACATTTGCAAGTTTTTACTCTCTTAAACGAATCAGTGAAATTTCAGTGATTACCAGTGTACAAGTACTTCATTGAGAAACAGTGAAATTTCACTGATCAATCAGTGAACTCTGTCGATAAAACAAATTCACTGATTTTCCATGAAAAATTCATTGATTGAAATCAATTACACACTTTTGACTGATTAATCAGTCAGTACTTGATGAATTTATCAATTTAACTGATACGATTGAAGAGATTAAGAAAATGTCGAGCATCTTACAAGCCTGTATGATCTTTAATTCACATTCGACGGTGCACTCCGAAAGCAAATTACAGCTCTGCGAAGTACATTCAAATTTAAATAAATTTTTTAAAATCTTAAAATCCACACAACTTAGTCAATTTTAATCCAATTTCATTTAAAAATAGCTCATTCGACGCGGAATTAAATTTACTTTTGTAATGTTTTGCAGCAAAAATTCTTCTATTTCGAATAATTACATAATATTGTCTTCAAAGTTAAAAAAATAGTCTTGTCAGTTTATATTTCAAAAAATTAGCAATACATGGTCGAAAAGCTCTGTTTTTACTCTTTCAAACAAGAGAACAGAATTGTAAATCGGATAAAAATTAGCATAGCTATGAGTGATTGTTTAGAAAAAATGACCCGAAAACGGTTTCTTGGTCATAAAATGAGATTTCGGGGGTGTATGGGAATTTTCTCCTATACCATTTGCCTTAGTTTTACTAGACCTACAACTTATGCCAGGTCTCGACAAAAGTGTATTTTCACTGTCACACAGTGTAATATATTAAAAGCTTTGATTAATACAGAAGCCCGCTTTATTTGCACCATTTTACTTTTTAAAAAACAATTTTTGAATTATAAAAAATTTGTTCGTCATTTAAAAGACTTTCAAAAAATCACAGAAATGTTTCGCATATAGTATCAAAACTTGGAGTGGATTCGGAATACTCGGCTTTCCTTGACAAGAACCAAGAGGTAGAATATGAAGGAATGATATTTGAATTACCATCTGATAATGGATTTGAAAGATTAGAGAATCAAAGTATCAGTACATTTAATCTTGACAATGATACTCTTGATTAGCTTTATTTTAAGAATCTATGTTTCTTATACTTAAAATTAGAATGAAAATTACTTGTTCCCGCTTCCACTATACAATACCTAGTTACAGAAATAAATAATGTTAATACTCAGAGTTTTGAAATATTAAGGCGTCGCCTGAAAGAGGACATTTCTTTGGTAAAAAACATAGATCCTCAAGTAATTAAAATTATTGATAAAAATTTTTCTAGGAATTCTTTCCAGGTCTCTAATTATAAATTTAAATCAAATTACAAATAAAAAGTGTTTAAAAAGAAATGATTCCATTGCGTGTAGTAAATGGAAAAGAAGATTTTTTTCCATTTCGTTCCAATTTCTGAAACATTGAAGGTCGCTATTCTGTGATAAATCGATAAACATAAACTTGGAAACTGTACAAACTAATACAGATCATGTTCTTCGTGATGTAACGGATGGATCCATTTTTTGTTCCTCTACATTTTTTCAAGAAAATCCCGTATCGTTTAAGATAATTCTGTATCAAGAGAGTTTCCAAGTAGTTAATCTGATTTGTCCAGCTCGATCTGAACATAAAGTAATAGGCATCTATTTCGTTTTAGGGGACTTAGATCCTCATCTGCGTTTACATACTAAAAACATTCAGTTGGTTGGTTTATGCAAAGAAAAAGTGTTTTCTCACGAGAAAGATTATGGACCTATTGTAAATGATTTAATTAAAATTCAAATTAAAGGCGTTGAGATCTCTCCAAACAAATTCATAAAAGGATCAGAAATCTTCATTACTGGAGACAATTTAGGAAGTCATTTTTTAGGAGGGTATACCGGAAATTTTAGTACAACGCAATATTTCTGTAGATATTGTAGGATTACTTTAAACAAATTTCATTTAACTTGTAGTTCACTTCATAATAAAGAAGAAGTGAAAGATTCCACTGTGATAGATTTAAGTGAGTCAGAAGATGAAGAAAACAAGTGAAATGAATTTTTTGTACCAAGTGACAAATCTTACTAAAGCGACTATATACCTTTACAGTATAAAAAGCTGACTATTGACCATTACAAGAAGTGTTTAATTCGTAAAAAGTCTAAAAATAATTATAAAGGCATTAAGTTTAATTCTGCTTTTAATCGTTTGGAAAATTTTCACGTTTGTATGCCTGGTTAACCACCCTGTTTAGGTCATGATTTAATGGAAGGTGTTTGTGCCTTTGATATGCCATTGATAATAAATTATTTGGTTTTAAAACGCTGGATTTCTTTCGATTTTCTAAATCGAATTATCAGTCAATTCAAGTATGGTAGTAATGACCAAAGAGATAAACCTGCTAAACTTTCTAAAGACGGATCAAAACTTGTCGGTTGTGCCTGGAAGACTTTTAATTTAATTCGACTTTTACCTTTTTTAATTGGACAAAAAATGGATGCTGATGATGAAGTTTGGATATGTTATTTAAAACTTGTCAAAATTGTTGAAATAGTATGTGCTCCTGTGATCCATACATCTTATCTTTCATACTTGAAAGATATAATTAATGAATATCTTGGTTTGAAAAAACGTTTGTTTTCTTCTGTAAAATTTCGCCCAAAACAACATTTTTTAACGCATTATCTATAGCTGATTCATCAATTTGGATTTTTCTTCAAATGACTTGAAACTTTTCTGGAAAATGTTTGAGATGTCCTGCAACAAGAAAATACAAAAGAAAAAAAACCGATGTTTTGGACCATACCCCCCCACCCCTTAAGAATATAGTACAAGTGCTCAATCGATGATGCGGTCGATTGGAGAAGTGCGGTCATCTATATTTCTATGTCCATTTTATAGAAATAATATGAATAAAACACGAAAAACTTTGTAAACCTCAAATTTCAAAATTAACTTCTCATTACTTATAAACCAAACTATAACTGTGCATATAAAATTTAATTTGTTGCAAAAATTTCAAAAAGTTTAAAGAAAAAGTTATTTAATAATAATAATAAGTGATACTTATTTAATAAATTAATATGTTTAGGATAGTTTTGCAATTACGAAATTTTCAAGATTAAATTTGAAAAATTAGAATTCCATTTTCCTAGTTCTCTAAACCAATACAGTATCAGTTAATTAATAATTATTTAAAAAAATATTAATCAACAAATGCTTTTTTCTCACGATATTCAGACAATTTTTAGCCTTTATTAGTTCAGAATTCTACCTACACAATTGTCATTTGAAATAACTCATAAAAAATGAATTAGTTGATGAATAAATATTTAAATAATTTTAAATAACAAATGCATGTCTCTTAGAATATTCTGATGAAAAACAAAAACTCGTTTGGTTAGAATTTCTGAGAAATTGGGTTTTAAAATTAAGATGTGGGAAAGAAATACCATTACTTATTAAGAATTATTTAATAGTATATTATGCATCAAGGGTTGGAAGTACGCGTTTTTTTGTCAAGCGCAATGTTTGTAGAACGAGACCGGAGACGAGATCTACAAACATTGTGCGAGACAAAAAAGCTTCCAACCGCGGTGCATATGTTACTTTCTACAACAAATGCATGAAAACCAAGTGCATTGTAAAAAATTAAGGAAGTTAATGACCATAGGAGTTGCAAGTTAAATTTTTGGAGTTAATTATCAACTCGAAAAAGGAGTTTAGTTAACGTAACCTCAAACTGTCAAAAAATATCTTTTCGTTAATTTACTTAATTGATATCTTTTAATTTTACTAAAATATAAAAATTAACTAAATAAATCAAATGCTGTTTCGTAAACATGGTTTTGTAATATGAACAACTCTTTATGACTTAAAGTAAAATCTCACTTTTATCAACTTCTGTCAACTCCTTTTTCTCTAACTCCCAAAGAGTGCGACTTTTATAGAATTCCCTTGAAAGTTAGTTTTTAACTTTCTTTTGTGTGGTGTGTCTTTTGTAGGTTATGAGACACTTTTTTTTGTTTTACTTATTTTATTAAAAAGTGCAATTGTTAATGTGCGATATTGATATACGCGTGGTAGTAAAAGGCATCAAGGGGGGTTCGGGGGGTCTTGCCCCCCCCCCGACGGGGGCCAGGGTCAGAGCCCCGGTCGGGGGGTTAGGAGGGCGAAGCCCCCCTTTAACAAAAACCCAAATCAAAAGATAAAAAATTATACATTTTTCTTTCATTTATACAAATCTTTTATTGAAATGTATTTTAGTCGAAAAGAGCACAATATTATTTCTAATAAAATGAATTATTAAAATATATTTTCTAATTCTACATTTTAATTGTACATTTTGTTTAAAATAGATTGTAGTAAAAGATATTTTTCCATCTTTCAAAACGCAAAATACTACATAAAAACATATCCACACTTTCAACATTTATCTTATTCATCCTTAATCTGCGTGTATGTAAAATTCATTTTTTTACATTTCAAAAAGCAAAATATACTTAATAAAAATAACCTGGTTTTTAATGTATGTAATATTCATCTTTAATTTCTTTTCTATAGTTTTTATAC
>WNHD01005369.1:0-12705 GCA_011057455.1 Ganaspis sp. Gsp50 | reverse complement strand
ATAATCAAAATGAGGCAAAATAAGTGAGGAAACAAGTTGAGATCTAAGTTCCACTGTAAGTGCTTTTTTGTTAGACTTGAGGTGATATAATGTTGCATACACTCTTCTACATATCTGACCCACCTGTTTATCTCAAGAAAGAGTGGGTCTAAAAATAACTCCAAGATTTTTAACTGACTGAACAAATGGAACAACTGAGTCACTGACCTTGATCGGAGGCCAATCATTGAGATTCAAATTGCTTAAGTACCAAGAAGAACCAACAATCATAGCCTCCGTTTTATCCAAGTTTATTTTGAGTTGGTTATCCTTGGCCCAATTATACACTGCATTAACATCCTCATTAATCAAAGCCAATGCCCCATCCAGCTCCTCAAACTTACAATGGATATAAATTCTCAAATCATCAACAAAGTACGGGTGCGTTGCATGCCTGAGAGCCCCCCTCAAGTCATTTGTGTAGATTAAAAACAGCAGAGGACCCAGCACCGAATCCTGAGGAACACCTGTCCCAATTGAACCCCACTCCGATAGTTCACCATTCATTCCAACAACCGCCTGCTCCCTATTTGACAAATAAGAAGCAAACCATTTCAGAACAGAGGTGGACATTCCGATAGATTTTAATTTTAAGAGGAATAAGCTATGTGGGACCATGTCAAAATCCTTACTAAAATCAAAGAAGACAATTATGGTTAATCTTCTTTGATCTAGATATGTAGCTGATACGTTCCTAATTTTTACTTTACTTTTATAATTTTAATAGGATGATGTATCTATGTCTAAGAGTCTGATATATTTAACGATGTTAATAAATGCTAATTACTTTAATTTCAGACAACAGTTTCATGAAGATTAGTATATTTTCTGGCGAGTGCAGTTAATAAATCTTTTTATTGTTATTGTGACAATGATTTATTCGTAAATTACGTAATGTATCATAGTCGACTGAGATTCTCTTCTTCCTGAAAATGTCGGTCTATCTTGTTGTTGAGTCAGAATCCTGCGCGATGTCCTGGCACGTGTTTAATTTATACTTCCGCAGAGTCCACGTCGCGACAGTGTCTGGACTTATAGGTGAAGGGTTACGTCCCGAAAGATATCTATGTATCCGTCGTGACTTCAAGACGTCTCACTAAATCTGGAGCTACGTGTCTGAGCGCAAGCGCTACCACCAGTTAAATCAACCCGAGAAGTTAACTTCGTCTCCTCCTCGACATAGAACCATTTCCGACTATCTTGCTGCTGACAATGCGCTTGCTACCACCTCAGAAGCAACACTGTGAAAATAATTGTCAGAAAATATGTCAGTCACTTTAAGCTAATTCTCACTTGTTTAAATATTCCTTTAAAAGCACATTTTTATTCCTTTTCACAAGAATTCAACTTTGAATTTCGAAAGTTGCAGTTATTGTTTATCAATACAAATGTTCATTAATACAGATTTTCAAACAAAGTATAGATGTACGAAATAAGATTGAAATTAGCAAAATTAGCAAATTTCAAATTAGCAAAATTAGCAAATCTGAAATTATCAAATTTGGAATTAGCAAATTGATTTCCTAAAAAGAACATTATACCACAGAGAAGATTTTGTAACAACTACAAAAAGTTTTGTGCACTTTTTCATTTCAATAGTCAAGTTGGAAAAGTAAGGAAGCCTATGATATCTAAGAAAACGTCTCTTCTTCGAGGGCTCTCAGAACTTGAGCAATTTCCGGTTAAAAAGACGTTCGAGATACAAGAGTTTTGTGTCTTGAGCGCCCGCGGCCTTGCCAACTTTGGAAGTGTGAACTTGGAGGAAAGCGAAAAGGAAGGTAGATGAGTTAGTCGGATTGCCGAGCCGCTACGAGTCGAGGATCAAAACCTTTACGTCTTTTCTAATTAATATCAGAGGGAGCTTTCTAAATCTAGATGTAGGATATTCGCGGGTTAAACGCCTTTGAAGCACTCTCACAAAATCTACCTTAACCCTTGAATACGAAGCTCACCACGCCAGTTTAATACCTCGAACTACGTATTCACGACAGTGGATACGAGGGTCCGCAAAATTATGCTTGTCAGATCCATTATCCGTGGGCAAGCAGCACGCAAGCACCTCTCAACAGATCCAAGCAACATTAGCAACATAAATTATCCAATGCCTGACCTCTCATCTAAATGTTTTGTCTTGAAAATGTAAAATGTATTAATTGTGTTCTTAATCAAAACATTCATCATTTTTCCTTTACTTTTCAACTCTACTAATTGGCTGACTAATTATTTAAATTAAAACACTGAAAGGATTAGATATTTTCATATAACGAAAATTGATTTGGATTTTAAAGGCTGACCCATCTTTTCATTACCTCAGCGTCAGGGTATCGACGGGCGTGGGGTTGAGCGTGGGGGGGGGGGGATTTTGGATTTTAATAAATATCCTTCCGTTCTCGCTTGTCCTCATTTAATCGCCACGGTTTGTGTGTCGCCGGCAGCACAAAGGTGAAAATTTTCTTATTAATTTATATTTATTTTGTTTTATTTATTTGTGAATTGTATATTTTAATTTATTATTTTATTTTCATTGTTTATTTAAAAGTGTGGCGATCTAATCGAGTGGCGATTAAATACCACATTGAGGACATGCGAGCGGAAGAGAGGGATAAATAGACCATAATGCAGAGAGACTATATAGAAAAAAATTTTTCTTCATCCTGATTTGGAAAATTACACTTTTTACTATGGGATCCTCAAGCCTCACGCTCACCTCCCTCAACCTCACCAATAGACGCCGCTTGTCCCACTTACTGAAAAGGACTACAGACCGGGACGATAAGTCATCTTTTTCTTTCATTTTTTTATTGTTTAATTATATTTTTGATCAGCGAAACAATCGTGTTTGTATGTGTATGTGTGCGTGTGAGTATCACGATTGTTTGTTTTATTGTCTCGAATCAATTTTTTAATTAAATGAAAATATAATTTTAATACGTTTACACAAAATACTGTGATTCTTTTGTTTTTTTATTATTTTTGAATTGACTTTATTTATTTATTTCAAATGTATGATTAAGACCCCAAAGGCGAGGGAAAAAATCGTTACAACACTGATACAATCCCTTAATAAAATCAACAATTCCATGCAATATAAATAATATTGAATAACTTTTCATGCTCTACAGTTTGAGGAAAGTTTTATCGTTTCAGTAGCCACTGGTTTTATCGCGGAAGTATGACGACGATTAGCCGAGTGGTCGTTCGATAAAATAATTTATTGAATATATTTCAATTTCACTCGCGTATTATGTTCAGTCCGAAAGAGTAATTCAATGGAAAATATAAATATTCATTTGCGGGGATTTAAAGAGAAAGAGTGTTGCTGCGCAGGCGTGCGTGCAACTCTTTGCATGACCATGAGTGTAAAATGTACCTCAGCACATAGCGCATTGATTTATACGTGCAAAATAATAATTTAATTTCACCGCAGTTGGGCACGATACAAAATTGCGCGACAAAAATAATAAATAAATTTCACGGCGACTGCTCATGTCGATTTCAGCCACAACCGCGACCTCCTCCCCGCACCACAATCCCCCGCAACCAACTCACCGCACTTATAATCCCTTTTTCAGAATTCTCTCACTGTGTCCCTGATGCGCGATCGCCATTTTATGCGAATCGCTCCAACTCTCTACATCTATCGGTTACGGAACATTTTACCAGGTTATTTACGTCCAAATATGCCCTCGAGGTTCTGTTTGGTCATTCTGATATTTTGATTTGATATCATCTGAAAAATGCATAATTTTCAATGTGACACATAAAAGTGTAAAATCATACTAGATGTAGCTGATTTGGATTGTAAGATCAAAATAATATCATATGTAATGGTCATTTTATTATCTTAGCAAATTATTATTATTATCTAGCAAAGGTCTACAAGAATTCCTTTATTTCAGAGATTTATTGTTAATCGAAGAAACAGTCAAAGAGAAAGAGAAATGATAAATATAATTTCAAAATCACACACACTCAAATAAATCTCAATATAAAAATTAAAACCTTGATATAATTAATCATTGATGTAATAAAGCGTAGTACTATTTAAAATTGAATTGATAATTAATTTCCAATTTTATTACATTTTTTTAATTGATGCATTTCGATTCTCTTTCCTTTTATCAAATTAATTTTCGTTGCATGTATTTGTTTATCTGTAATTACTTCGATCTAATTGAAAATGATGACTAATGACCAGGGAGACACACGATAGACAATTTTGTCTCTTTTCTCAGTTAAAGTTTGACTCCTTTCGAAGAAAGGTCTACAAAATCTCTGTTAAGAGTAAATGTAAAAATGTATAAAGGATTTTATAATTTTATTGTATAATTAGTTATCACACTGTTTTTATTGTTTTATGGTATATTGTGAGTGATGTACACTAACAAAAAAAAATCTAACTAAAAAATGAGGATGAGTGCCTCAACACATAGTGCCATATCACAACTATGATACATGACACAATGTTTATATTAATGACATGATTGGTAAGAGAACTTACTTAAAAAATTTCTTTATTTATAAACAATTTTTCTTGTAATGTAAATTTTCAATAATATGCATAAATACGACTCTATTATAGAATAAAATTCTGAAGAGGAAGTCGGACCCGACTTCGAAACGTCGACAATTCTAAGAAGGAAAATTGAAGTTTCTTTTTCTTTTTTTCCTTTTCCAACCTCGTCCAAGAATGGTAAAAAATAGTTCTTCATAAGATAATTGGATGGACGTAAAAAGAATTAATTATTAAATTTTATAAAAAAATCTACTCCTAAATCAATTTATTAATGATCTTGCATAGAATGGTTACAATTAACTTCAATTCTGGAATCAGTTTCGGGTATGCCATTCTGAAGAAGTTCTTCTATTGAAGAAGAATTCCATTCTTCAATATTTCGGAAAAATGATCAATAAATCTGACAGGTCAAATTACTAACAAAACCCTGCAATTAATTTATTGTGCCCCATGCGACACGCAAAAGATGAATATTATGCCAGTGTCAAAATTATGCTAATTTTTTCTAATTCACAAATTTAAAACATTATTTTTTCTTTATTAAAATTTCGATTTATCAAAAGTTCGTTCCTAATTAATTTCTTTGGCTGCTGGAAATTTCAAGACTTGGTTAAAATTATGTAAAATTAGTATTTAAAATTAATTCTGTACATTTTTGTTATTTATATAATTCTGTTCGAGTCAACCTGCCAATCCTGTTCAAGAATAACTGAATTTGAGAAATTACCGTCGTGTAAGAATTCCTGACCTTTATCAGCTATTAAAAGCGACGCTTTGTTCCTATTAAATTTGAAGAATTTGAATATAACCACCATAACCTACATAAACTACATAATTTAACGAAATTTTATTATCTGGAGAGAACATCAAAACCAATAGTTATTTACTATTGGTTTTGATGTTCTTTAGGAATCATTATGAATTTAATTTGTTCCTCATCAATCTTCGTATCATACCCAGAAGTTATAAACTGTTTTAGAATGCCAACCCTATCCTGGATTCATTCCCTGTGTTAATATGGATCTGATTTAGTCGCCTGGAGTGACATTTAATCACTTCACTTTTTAGAAAGCTTTGCTGTTTTAGTCAAATTTATTTGAATCTCTTTTTGCTGAGGATTTACAAAATCCCGTATTGGTAAAAAATTACGCAATCAGGACTATATATATTTATGAATACAAGAATTGAATGCCCTATTGCTGTATCACTTTTTTAGATTTTCGGATTTCAGTAGCTGACTTGCTGTTCTAAATAATATAGAAAGAGTTTAATGACGATTTACCATGAAAATGATCATGTTAATTATTGTACTTAATCACTAAGACTTATCTATTCTTTCAGGATTCATTTTGAAGATTTGAATTCCGTAATGTCCCAAAACCTGTTTCTGCTAAATTTGAATTTCACCTCCATTTCTTGTCAAACAAAAGAATTTAAGAATTCTTCGAAATTGTCCCTTTCTTAACAGCTAGACTTATCTATATTCAGATCTAACATTAAACATTCTTCTTATTTGAGAATCCATTGAATTATTATTGTCAAATCTTGTTTATTTTTCATTTTCTTTTTAATGTTTATGAAATGAAATAATTCCCGATCTAATATTTTCTCAAAATTAAATTACAAATTAATTTAATTGCAAATTAACTTTGTTTTAAGATATGATCAATTAGTTTCATATGAACTGTTATTTTGAAACTGTTTGAGATATTTTGTTTGTCAATCAATCTTTTCTGCCCCTTCGAATTTCTTCTTTCTGAAAAAAAATTTCAAATTCAAAAAAATTATTTTTTTGAATTTTTTCTTTCTTCTTTCTGCCCTCCTTTGCTCCTGATTTTGCGTCTAGTAACCATCAAATTGTTTCTAACGTATTAAATATGAATCGAATCGATATAATCGGATTAGATTATAGAACACGGAGTTGTATTAATTTAATTATTGATAATAATAATAACGGTTACAATAAAAATGCAAATATGCCGCATTTGAATATAATGATTTGAATAATTAATTATCAACTGATAAAACGCACAAGTTATAAAATTTAGATTTTCGTAAGCACTTTCTATGAATCGATTAATATTTTGAATAAATTCCCTTGATTGAATTGTTCTTGTTTCACCAAGTGATAAGTTTTAAAAATTTCAAGTATCTATATCTATTCTCTCATCTAATTTATAATATTATTACCCATAAGATAAACAATTCTATTTGGATTACAATTTTTGTTCTTGGAAGCAAAACCCTTGAAAGCGATTTTCGACAACTTAACCTGCATAGAATCTTAGAGGGATTGTTCGATGACCCCTTACTCCAACAATTCCTCTATCTTCAGCCACCATGAGTCCAGCGTCAGCATTTAGGTTTCCTTTCTGTCTCTAAGCTCTTTGGGGAATAGTTCTGGAACCCTGATCGCGAGATCGCAAAATCGTGCGTTGAACAATAGATAGAATCATTGGATTCCGCATGAAACTGTTCCCAAGTCGTCGACTTTGGTCCGACCTAGGCGATTCATCTTAGAACTGCTTGCAAACTGTTAAATGCCGAGTTCTCGGGATGAAATTATGTTCAAGAGGAAGTAGGAAGTATTTATTATGATTTAAGAGCCATAGACAATGCAACTGCGAAATCAATGCCGCAGAATATATCTGCATATAACCCATTTAGGGCAGATAGGCTGTATATCATCTTAAAAACTGAAATAGTCAGAATTAGTCAATAATTCGGTATTCATTGAATCATTGTCAGTAATGAATGTCAAAAGGGATGAATTATTGATTCAAAATAACTAATCAGTAGTTTGAACAACCTAGAAATGTATGTTGCAAAGTTTATAATTCATAATTTTACCATTTCCAGAAAGTTTCACTCACTAAAAGCATTATAGTTCTTATAAATCTATACTATAACGATAAGAAATTGTACATTTATATTAAAATCCACACTTTAATTTAATCTCTGTGTCTCTGACCTACACGATAATTTATTTTATTGCAAGCGACAAAAATTTTCAGATGACTTTAAATTATATCTTTCAGGGTCATTATCCTTTTTTCCCGATATGTTCAGAATGTTACAGAATGACATAAATTGAGTGACTGATTGGACAATAGAAATCGGAAATTTTTTAATGCTTCCAAAACAAAAATGATAATTCTTGGTTCTGACAAAAATCCTTTACCTTATTTTAATATTGATCTACCATTAACTGTTGTAGGCTCTGATATTGCTTTTTGGGATGAGATTAAGGACTTGGGCTTGCTATTGGACAGATCACTGTCTTAGGAGAATCACGTACTTGAAGTCTGTCGCAAAATATACGTAATTCTTAGACAATTATATAGTAAGGGAGATTTAAAATCAGACAGTAGAAAAAGCAAGCACAGTCAGACCAACACAGTCAAAAATATTTAAAATCAATCAGTAGAGAAAGCTAGTATAGTCAGAATAACAAGTTTTATAACCGCACAGTGGAAAAAGTAATTATAGTCAGACCAACACAGTAAGAAAAATTTAAAATCAGGCAGTAGAAAAAGCAAGCATAATCAGACCAACACAGTAAGACAGATTTAAAACCAGACAGTAGAAAAAGCAAGTATAATCAGACCAAATAGTTGTTTAAAATAAAACAGTAGATAAAGCAAACATTGTCAGACCAAATGAAGTATTAGCTTGCTCTCATCTTAAATCTTTTTTGCTTCGTTGGTCTGACATTGCTTGCTTTTTCTACAGACTAGTTTTAAATGTTTTCTGACTGCATTGGTCTGACTATGCCTGGATTCTCTACTGTCTGGCTTGAAATTCTCCTTACTATACAGGGTGATTTGATGAAGATGGACACCAAAATATTTTACAAAATAAAAAAATAGTTCAAGTGGGCCCATTTATTTAAAATTAGAAAAAAATTATTCTGTTACCGAATAATTAGAAAAAAAGAAATTAAAAGAAATTAAAATTAAAGAAGAAATTAAAATTTATGATTAATTTAAACGTCAATTTTGTCAAATATAGTAAAAACAAAAAAGCAGCTTCCGATTGAATGACTTGAAGTTTTTGGTGGGTTACAGAGGAAAGTAACTAAAAATATTTGTGTTTTCTTTTAAAGTATTTAAAATAAAATAACGAAATTAACGTCGTTAAAGTAATAATTTATAAAAAACAAAATTAATTTTGTTAAAGTAATAACTTATTAAATTGTAAGTTAAAGTGTACATAAATTTTAACCAAAATTTTTCAGATTTATTACACTCAAGGTAAGTACAAAAGAAGTACAAATTTAAAAAAAAAACTAAAAGGCAGGACTAATTTTTATTTTACCAAATACAAAACTGATAAGTAAGAGTATAAAAAAGATAAATAAAGTAAAAGTATGCGTAAAAGAAAAAAAAGAAAATAAACATTGGCGAACTCTGGTGGATAAAGTATTCTTTATTGCAAAATAGGAAATTTAAAAAGCATTAAAAAATAGAATACAAAAACCATAAAACTTCGGAAAAACATACATAAAATAAATAATAAAATTGCTTAGTCATAAATGTTCCAAAAGTAATTTCTGCCAAGTACTAAACCTCGTTCTAAAATAAGAAGTCATAATAAATGTTCGAATAGTAATTTCTGCCGAGTACTAAACCTCGTCCTAAAATAAGAAGTTAAAAAAAGTGTCCAATATTAATTTCTACAAAGTACTAAACCTCGACCTAAAATAAGAAGTTATAAAAAATGTTCCAATCGTAATTTCTGCCACCTACTGTAATAAATTATAAGTTTATATAAAATTAAATAAAAATAAGATCAATCAAGTTATAAAAGAGTTTAAGAAAAGAGTTAAAAAATAAAAGAGTTAAAAATTAAATAATCGAGTCTTACTGGCCACAAAATAGGGATCCCTTTACACTTTGTAAAGAACGTTTGAAAACAAAAACAGAAATGAAATCGTTTCAATTAGTTAATGAACAAATTAAAAATCATTCACACACATACATTAACCCAACACGATATGAACAAAAAAAGAAAGAAACTTTTTGCTCGTGATTCTGGAATGTGCCCTTTTTTGGCGGGAATTGAGACCCCTGGGCTCCAAAATTTGACGACTGGAAGTCGATATCCTTGGAGGATCAATTCACAGATCAGCAGTTCTGTCCTAAGCTACCGTTCTTCAATCGCTATATTTTTCGTGTTTGTAAATTGAAAATTTCCCTCCTAGGAAAGATCGGCCTCCTCCCCTTTGTGATTTAGGACGTCGCGTTTTTCCACCCAGGAAATTACGCCACACTTTAGGACAAAATAATTCTATAGACTCACCATAGTCTAAAAGCAATTTTTATTAATAAATTTAATTACCTTAAGGCTACCGGCGGTACACTTAAGGATGGCGCCATGTCTTCTTCCCAACAATTACGAGCAGTAAGGCCGATCAATCCCAAGAAATCAATTTTATAGATCGCCCAAGAATCTCAAGTACACGCCCTTATCCCACCAAGTACACATTCCCTACTTGCTTCATTGACAGTATTCGAACGTGAATTTAGATATTCGAAATCAATTATCCTTCACTACTAAACCTCGTCCTAAAATAAGATGTCATGAAAAGGGTCTAATTTTCATTTCTACCAAGTACTAAACCTCGTCCTAAAATAAGAAGTCTTAAAACAGGTCTAATATTAATTTCAACCGTCTTGTCCTACATCTTTAAAGTTCTCGTTTATGTTGATGCAATATCATTTTTTCGACATCATGGTACGAAATTGTAAATTTCTTTCACATGTCAACTCTCTTGATATATAAATAAAAATTAGTTGAAAAAGAATGAGTAAATAGGACAGTACAGGTTATTATCGAATAGTAGTTAATATTAGAAGATCTAAATAACCCGAAAGTACACTCGGAGAGAGGATAACTTGTGATCAGGTGTCGACAATTATACCGGACATTTTGAAACAAGCGTTCTCCAAGGGAGGATTTACTGAACCAACGGTATGGCACCAACCAACGACACGGGAAATGGTGACCTCCGCGTAATCCGAAGTATTCGCCATTCGCCGGCAATAAACAGTTTCCGTTAATAGTACTGCGTGAAGAGAAGTGGGGGTGAGAAGAGAAAGCGCACATTCGTAGAACCGCTGGTAAAATACTAACAGCAGATGGTACAGCGGGAGGTGAAACTGGCTTCCGGTACGAGTGAGGGTCGGCTGCTGGTGGTGGCGAGGCGAAGCAAGTTGTATCTCACAGATCTGTCGCGTGATTAAGCTTATTAAACGCTTAACTCACAGCGGGCTGGCTCTGTTCTCTCTCGGTTAACGTTTTGTCCCCCTTTCCCCTTCTGGATTCCCCCAACCCACTACCACCTCCTACAACCAATTCTCTATCTCCCTTGCTATTCTGTATCTGTACTCCTCCTCACTTTACATCTGTCTCTATCTTTCTCGGTAGTGTAGTTTTGCTAGGGGTGTCGAGCAGACCAGGTCCGGGGTACGAATGGTTGCAGCTTCTCTAGAACGATGCGATGGTGTTGGGGTGAAAGGGGCGAAGGGGGTGAGGCAAGACTGCCAGCAAGCAGGGAACAGCCCCGCACACCAAATCATTGTTATTACAGAATATTACGCGGCTGTATCAGCCGCGCAGGCTCCGTGGCCAATAAACTGTGGTTATGTCCCCTAATATGGTGAATCTCAATTTTCAACACGATCAAGCGTACCCATTTTCACCGCTATATTTGATACCAAGACTGGACGTAAGGCAAAACTTTTGAGTGATAGAATATCGTATTTAAGGAATTAGATAATTATGTTTTAATAGTGTAAAACTTATTATTGGATTCTAAATTAATATTGTGTAGTCCAATTTTTAAATTGTCGCTAATTTGATTCTGTCTATTTGTAATTGAGACGGTAACGATGTTCGTTATAAACTACTGTTTTTAACTTATAATTTATGTTGTTTAATCAACTTTTCTTCGTTTCTGATGAGGAGAGTTGTGCTGTTGAAACGTAAAATTGTTTTTTATTTATTTATTTTTTAAATTCCTTTTGTTTTTTATTTATTTTTTTTTAAATTCCTTGACTCGGAGTGATCGCTAAACTCATTATACTTCTTAACTAACCACCGAGTGATAGAATCAACTTTTATTAATTTGATTCTGATTTGGAGGAAAAAGGTAAATTCGAAAATCTCCCAGACCAAACCAATCTACATTATTATCTTGTTGCTACTCAAAAAAGAAATTTTGATATGACTTAAATAAAATCAATACAATTTTCTGTTTTAATTAATAACATCTAGTTTTAAATACAGAAACATATAAGCTGAAATCTATTTAAGTTTGGTAGGTTTTTCAATTAAAGATCAAAAAAGTACTGGAATTCAAGACAACTTTTATATTTGAGCCACCAAATGGTTTTTCTGCCAGAGCGTTTTATTTTTCAGACAGTTAACCATGTGTATTAAATAGTTTACAATAAGTGCTTAAGCCGAATTTTTATTATTTTAAAGAAAATTTTAAAACTTTGCCCTCACCAAACCAAAATGTTTATTATTACTTTTTGCATTGTTTATTGCTAATTCTTTTTAAATAAAGAATTTTTAAATAAGAATAAAGTAATTGTTACTACGAAAGCAAAAAATTCAATTGGCAATTTTTATATGATTTTTTACACTTATATTTATTGTAGTAGTTTTTTTCTAAATCGTCGCTCGGCGGACTCGATCCCGGGGCATGAAAGTCAAGTACCTAGCCAAATGATCAAGAGCCTCCAATAGATCGGTGACTTCAGAGTCTAATTAAAAATGTAAAAGTCATTTGAATATAACTGAGCTTATTTTAAAATACGGTGTATTCAGAGAAATAATAGTAGAGCTCATTTTTATTAAACAATCACTTTCCGTTTTGTTTTTAAACTACGATAAATTTTAATTTTGAAGATTAAAAAAAATCAGATTTTGGACTTACAAGTTTGTATAGGTCACGTCTGACTGAATTTCGATCTGAACCTTTGCTGATTACAATTTTTTAACATGCTTATATTCAGGGCATAATTACTTCTTTTTTTAAACCTGGGTATCGATTACGTATCTTTAGTTCACCTCCACCTCACCTCCACCTCACCTCCACCTCACCTTCCACCAAAAAAATTTCATTTGTTTGTCCACCTTCA
>WNHD01005368.1:0-15111 GCA_011057455.1 Ganaspis sp. Gsp50 | reverse complement strand
CAAATGAAAATATTCTTTGATTTAAATTCAATTCAAGTAATTTAATAATTTCCTACACAATGCTAGCGCGCTTTAGCGCGCGAATAATTTGCTAGTTTAAATATATTGCACTTGATTTATTGAAATAAAAGTCAAAAATTAACAAATTTATTTCTATTTTATTTTATTTATCACAAATCAACAAATACAGATTAAGCTTGATAAATAAAATGTCTCAAAAATGATTTTCAATTATTCTTCTATAATATAATTGGCATTTCTGCCGAAAAATACAATGTTCATTGAAAAAATAAGGAAAAATTATACTGAAAGTTTTTATTCAAGTAAGTCTTCATTTTATCTAAGAGCAAAGAAGTCAATGTTTAATCCTACTTTATTCTACACTTTATTCTCTAAATATTTAATTTTGCATTTGAGAAAAAATTCCCAGCTCCCTCTCGTGGAGGTAATTGCAAATAAAATTATTTAATTTCTGTTTCAATTTACTTTTATAATGAATTAAAAATGTATATAATATATAAAATATATTTAAATACAATTCAAATTTTATTAACGACAAGTAAATGCAAATTCAACGTTTACTATACCTATGTAAAACAAGAAAGAAATTATGAAGAAATTCAAAATCAAATATTTATTTTTTAAACTAAAAATGTAAAACAAAAAAAATTTGCAAAATCATTAAAATAGAAAAATTAACCGTTAAAATCAAAATTTTAGGAAAAAAAATAAAAAATAATTAAGTATAAAATCTACAAAATATTCAACAAAACTTAAAATAGAATAGAAAATTTCTTAAAATAGAATAGAAAATTTCTTAAAATAGAAAAATTGAATGTTTTTTAAAAAGTACAAAAAACTTAATATTAGAAAAACGTTAATAATTAAAACATTTTCTCAGATTTTTCAACTTTACAATTTACCTATATTTAAATTATTTTTTTCTATTAATAAATAGAAAAAAAAAAATTGTAAAGTTGAAAAATCTGAGAAAATTTACATGAAAAAAAAAACAAAAGTAAATAAACAACAGGACAAATTTGCGCCTACATTAAAAATGAAACAAATCGTAATTCAAATTAATAAAAGGTAACAGAAATAATAAATGATTTAAAAAAAACTAGTGAAATTATTTTTAAAATATCATTAAAATAAAAATTAACCTGACAAATTGTAAAGTTTTAGAAAAGTAAAAGCAGTTTCTGTCAATGCTTAATAATAAAATACATTGAATATAAAAAATAATACAAGTGTCACTTTTTTTTAATAAACTTTATTCTTTATACTGTCGAATTTTTAATAATAAGGTATCACATTAAATCATAAGGGTGCTGTACATATAGACGATAGTACAAGTAAGTTGGTGACGATTTCGTTGGTTTATACTCAACTGTTCGGATAGGAACAAACAAAATAAATAGGTTTACAATGTACGATGAATAATTATGAATTATTATAATGCACATATAAAATTAAAAAATATAAAAAATGTTGACCTTCTCTCGACGATAAGAAGCCTAGATGAAGAATGCGAAATTTAAAAAAAAGGAATCAAATTTACGGATGCAATAATGATTCAAATTGGAAAAATACAAGCTTCAGAATAGGTTCTTATTGCTTAGAGAAGGTGTCCTATTAAGAGCAATTCCATACGCTTAAACAACAAAATCGTAATCCTTTCTCAGCAGAAACAAGCGAGCTCTTTCAAAATTTCTAGATGGCTTCTCAGCCACAATTAAAAAACAGTAACGATCGCGCCCGGTGAAAATCTCACATGCAGCACCACGCGACTTTACGCTCTTCGAGCTACAAATAATCTTCATTATCAACTGCTTATTTACACAACAGAAGTCAAGCTTTCTCTCTCTTTAATTATTCTTTTTTTTTTCTTTTAAGTTTCAATGCGACTTCACAGCACACCGAAGCAGTTAAGCAATAATGCGGTACGTTCAAATAGGTAAATATATAACTTTCAATATCTATATATTATTCGTTTATCATACGTAAGTAGATTAAAAACTTCGCTTTATTTAGTTCCTACTGCGGATCAGGCCCACCCTTCAAGCTCATTCCCAAAATTCATTCTGTAAAAAACTTGACCGAGATTTATAAAAATATCCGCGAGAAAATAGGGCTCATTTATCATTGTTTTCTTTTTTTTTTATATATATAAAAATTTGTCAATTGTGGTAAAAAGACGCTAGTAAAATTCATTTCTTGCCTCGGAGATATGTGATTAAAAATGGGAATTCTTTTTTTAAAAACGGACACGAGTGGCAAAGGGAAAAGAAAAACAATAAAATTGTTGAAGAAAAAAGTAAAATGTAAAAGTAAAATGTAAAAGCAAAAGAAGAGTCAAAAGAAAAAAAGGCAAAAGAAAAAGAGGCTAAAAAAAGGGCAAAAGAAAAAAGGCAAAAAAGACAAAAGAAAAAAGGACAAAAAATGAAGCAAAGGACAAAAAAAGAAGCAAAGGACAAAAAAAGAAGCAAAGGACAAAAAAAGAAGCAAAGAACAAAAAAAGAAGCAAATGACAAAAGTTACAAAGAATAGAAGACAAAATAAGAAAAGAATCGTAAATGAGAAAATAAACAAAACAAGACAAAATGAGAAAAGAACGGCAAGCGACAGAAATACGAATGTAAAGAAAAGGACAAGAGACGAAAATGTAAGAAAATAAAAAAATGCAAGAAAATAAAGAAATGAAAGAAAAAAGGAGAACAAGATAATGAGATAATTTAAAAGATTGTGAAAATTAAACAATCGATAAAAATGCGAATAAGGACAAATTTGTGATTGAAAACATCGATTTAAGAAACGTGGTCGAAGAGCCGCCGATCAGATTTTTTAACTTATAAAACAACCTATTGGTGCAACGTACAGTAGAAGCCAGTATTATAAACTGTATCGAATTCGCGAGTTTCATGAAACCCCGTTCACTCCGAGATTATGAGTTGATTGTCAGTAGGAGGTGCGATTGGCGAGATATCTTTTTTAGGCACATCTTCCTCGAGATTTGTGACAGTTTCAATTTTCTTGGGCTCGCAGTTGCCATTTTCAACGGGCTTGCTTTTTGTCAAGAGTTTTCCATTAGATTTCGTGACAGTAGTTTTAGCAGTTGTTGTTGTTGTCGTTTTTGTGATTGGAGCTATCTTCTTGGTAGGAGAAGTTGCTGCTGAAGTTTTGAGAGTTGATGTGCGTTTCACTGTCGTTGTTGTTGTTGTGGTCATAGATGTTGCCGAAGAGCGACTCGATTTTAAGGGAGCAGAACTCACACGAGAAGAAATCTGCTTGTTTGCTGTTTCTTTGATTTGTTTATCAATTATTGGTGATTTTGGTACGGAGGCGCGTGATTTCACTGCTCCCGCTGATAGTCCTGTTGACGTTGGTGCCGTTTTCGGCCTAAAAAATAAACATTGGTGTTAAATAAATAAATAAATAACATACATACATACATACATACATACATACATAAATAACATGTACATAAATAAATAACATGTACATCAATAAATAACTTAAATAAATAACCTACATTAATTAATAATTTAAAAGTGTGTAATTTTAAAAATATTATTTAAATATCTGATTCAACATTCTATTTTGTCTATTTTTAAGCATTTACAAATTGTACAAAATAAAAAATATTTTTTATAAAACTGAAAGCGTTTCAAAATATAATACTCAAATCTACTTTTTGTAAATAGATAGCAAACTTTGAATTGAATGAAATTGAGCGAATTGAATCGAAACTGAACGAATTGAATGAATTGAATCGAAATTGAACGAATTAAATCGAAATTGAATGAATTAAATCGAAATTGAACGAATTGAATCGAAACTGAACGAATTGAATCGAAATTGAACGAATTGAATCAAAATTGGACGAGATGATGTATTATTTTGTTAATTATTTGTAAAAGAAAAAAAGGCTTTCTAGCCCGCATACATAATAAATGAATTTATTTATTACTTATGCTTTAATAATTTAATTTACATTAAATTATTTTTAAATAAATATAAATATAAATAATATAAATATTTTGAAGCATTTTTAAATATTTTTAAGTATTCTGAAATATTATAATACTTTTAAAATATTTTAAAAATCTAATACTTTAAAATCTGTTTATAATTTATTTAATGCATAAAATGCTAATATTTTTAATTACTTTGCAGTAGTTGGAAGTTTTTTAAAGAATTTTAAAGTAATTTTAAGTATATTTGAATATTTTGAAATATTTTTAAGTGTTTTTAAATATTTTTAAGTATTTTAAAAGATTTTGAAGTATTAGGAAGTATTTAGAAATATTGTAAAGTAATTTTTAGACTTGTAAAGCAATTTTAAGATTTTTTAAATATTTTTAAGATTTTAAAGTATTTTCAAGTAATGTAAATGATTTTCAAGTATTTTAACGGATTTTAAAGTAATTTTAAGACTTATAAAGCAATTTTAAGATTTTTAAAATATTTTTAAGATTCTAAAGTATTTTCAAGTAATTTAAATGATTTTCAAGTATTTTAACGGATTTTAAATTAATTTTAAGTGTATTTAAATATTTTGAAGTATACATAAGCTTTTTTCAAAATATTTTAAAGTTATTTTAAATATTTTTAAGTACTGGAAAGTAGTTTGAAATTTCTAAAAGTAATTTTAAGTATTTTTAATTATTTTGGAGTATTTTGAAGTAGTCTGAAATATTTTGAAGTAGTTTAAAAAGTATCTTTAAATATTTAAAATTTTTGGGAAGTATTTTTAAATAATTTCAAGAAAATTAAATATTTTTAAGTAATTGGAAGTATTTTAAAGTAGTTATAAGTATTTTGAAATATATTAAAGAAATTTGAAGTATTGAAATATATTAAAGAAATTTGAAGTATTTTTAAATATTTTGAAGTATTTGGAAGAAATCTGAAGTATTTTAAAGTTGTTTTAAGTATTTTGAAATATATTAAAGAAATTTGAAGTATTTTAAAAAATATTTTCAAGTATTTTCAAGTACTCTGAAATATTTTATACACTTTTAAAATATTTTAAAAAAACTAATACTATAAAATCTTTTTATATTTTATTTAATAGGTACTTAGAATCCTAATATTTTAAATACTTTAAACTATTTTAAAGTATCTTTAAATATTTTGAAGTCTTTTAAAGTAATTTTCAGTATATTACAATATTTTGAAGTTATTTTAAAATATTTTGAAGTATTATGAAATATTCTGAAGTATTTTGAATTATTTCAAAGACATTTTAAGTAATATTGAATATTTTGGAGTAGTTTTAAGTATTTTGAAGTATTTTAAAGTATTTTAAAGTATTTTAAAGTAGTTTTAAATAATTTCAAGTATTTTAAAGGCATTCTAAGTATTTTTAAATATTTTGAAGTATTTCTCAATATTTTGAAGTTTCTTTCTTTAAAAAAAGGTATAAAATTTTGGTAGAACTTAATAAACATTATAAAGTAATGAAATTAAATATAAAAATAGATTTCCACGATATAAATGAAAATTCCAAGAGATTTCTATGATTCCATGAGGAATAATAGAAATCCATGAGAATTCCCGGTTTTCCATGTTTTCCAGAGTTGTAGAAACCCTGAAAAATATCCTTTTTGGAGAAAAACCAAATTGAATGTAAACCGTTTGAAATTGATTTATATTATAACCGAATTTTCTGAAATAAAATTTTGTGAGATTTTGTCACGTTATAAATTAGTTTAACTTGCAAAATAAATCAAAATAACCTAATTTTTACTAGATTTTTCTTTTAATTGCAGTAAATTATAACAACGGGAACTTTCAAGTGATCCATTTTTGACAGCAAAACAAAAATCTCGTCAAAATCATTTTTTCGCTTCAAATTGGGTTAAAATTTAATTTTCAAAGTTCAAAAAGTGTATAACAAGACGAAACCCCACGACAGTTTATCTTAAAAAGTCTCCACCCTGCAGTCTATCAACTATTTGATAGAAACACAAAAAATAATTTAAAAAAAACTAAGATATTTTCAGCAACATAAAACCTTACATTTAAGGTTTACATTTTAATCTTAACATTTTTTGTTTACTAGATCAGGCCATGTCCAAGAACTCGGTTAATAATTCAGGAATCTACAGTCATTTTTATTTTTTCCTCAAGTTTCTTTTTATAAATAATAAATATTAATAAATAATTAATATTAATAAATAATAATATTCATAAATATATAATAATAAACATTAATGACACACTAGAAGGTATTTGAAAATGATGCCCAAAGTTTAAAATCGATATCTCTTCTAGTTTAAGCGTAAGTAGTTCGAAAAAATGAAGTCGATAAATTGAATGTTGATAACCTTAACTTATAGTTTTGGAACCACTTGCGCTTAAATTAAAAAAGATATCACTTTGAAACTCTGGGAATTATTTTAGGATACCTTGAAGTGTGTCATGAATGTCACATATTATTGTTAAAAAGAAACTTGAGAAAAAAATAAAGACGATGGTGAAATAAAGATAGATTCCAAAATTATCATACGAGTTCTTGGACATGGCGTTAAGTTATTTTTTAAATCATCGAGCAAACCGAGTCTTGCCTATTTTTGCAGAACAGAATTCTTTGAAAAAGAAAATTGGTACATTAATTTTCAAATTGCAAATATGAGAGCAATTTAAATAATAATAAAATAATAAATATAATAAATAAATAATAAATAATAATAAATAAAATACCTGTTGGTTGCCGGGGCGGTTTTTGGAGCAGTGGAAGCAGTTTTCGTCGCAGCGGAAATCGGTCTCGGTTTAGCGGGAGCAGCGGAAGTGGTGGAAGTACGAGAGGTTGAGGAAGACTTGACTAGGGTTGATTTAGTGACCGTGGTGCCCGGGGGTTTCGTTGTTGGTTTGGGGACTGTGCCTTTGCTTGCCAATGATTTCACATCACCATTTAGAGCAGACTTCTTATCGCCAGCAGCCGAGGCTGGCTTTGGAGACAAAAGTGGTGCTTTGGGTTTCAAGGCAGTAGCTGCGAGACGTGGCGTGATTTTGGGAGCAGCTGTGCTCGTTTTTGGAACAGGGGCAGCTTTAAATGCTGCCGACTTGTTGGCAGTACTCGTAGCTTGCTTGGTATCCAATTGTTTGGGTCTGGATATCGTTCCAGTGGCAGGTTTCTTGGTCGCTGCCGCGGTCGTTCGCGCCGTTGCGCTCATCTTCGTCGGCGAAGTGGGCATCGATTTTGTCGGCGCCTTCGTCGTCTTTGTAGTTGTTGGCTTCGAGGCAGCTGCTGTTGCTTTTTTTGTCGCTGTCACGGCTGCTGTCGTCGCAGCCACTGCTGCAGCGCCTTAAAAAGAAGAAAAAATTATTAATTCTGCTCAACGGAAAACTTGATAAACTATTCAATATCGAAAGACCAGATAATTCAAACTGAAAAATAGAATCAAAAACCAAGATATTTTAAAAAAATATTGCAATATTAATAAAATGAAGAGTTGATAAAATGAAAAGTTAATAAAATGAAAAGTTAATAAAATGAAAAGTTAATAAAATAAAAATTTAATAAAACAAAAGATTAATAAAATAAAAAGTTAATAAAACAAAAAATAAAAAAAAAATAATCAAATAAAAAGTTAATAAAACAAAAAATTAATAAAATAAAAAAATGTAAGCAACATTTTAAATACTTGCATCTTTTTCGGCAATGCAATTAAACCTGAAATCACTGTCGTTTTTTCTTCAATTTTGTGTGCAAAAGGGTATTTTTAACAGGGTTTCTATAATTTTCTTTTTCACAAAATTCCATGAGTTTTCCATGATTTCCATGAGAAAAATAAAAAAATTTCCATGATATTTCTTAATAATATATTGATAATGCACATGTGTTAAAAAAATGAATTTTTCAATATTTCTTAAGAATTTTAATTATTTTTTAAATAATGAAAGTTTTAGACTTATTGCAAAAATAATTTTTTATAGAATTTAAAATTATTCAAGGTCATTATTTTTAACTTTATAAACGTTTTAAAAATTTGGAATGGTTTTTAAATATTTTGAAGTACTCTGGAGTATTTTAAATATTTACTTTTAAAATATTTTAAGCACTTTTAAGTAACTAATATTTTTAAATCTATTTATACCTTATTTAATATTTAAAATACTAATATTTTTAAATACTTTGAAACAGCTTAAGGTCCTTTAAGGTATTTTAAAATAATAAAAAGGATTTTGAAGTATTTTAAAATATTTTGAAGTAGTTTAGAGTAGTTTAGAGTAATTTTAAGTATATTTAAATATCTTTAAGTGTTTTTAAATATCTTTAAGTGTTTTTAAATATCTTTAAGTGTTTTTAAATATTATTAAGTATTTTCAAAAAATTGTGAAGTACTGGGAAATATTTTAAAGCCATTTTAAGTAGTTTTAAATAGTCTGAAGTATTTTAAAGTAGTTTTAAGTCTTTTTAAATATTTTGAAGTATTGTGTAATATTTGGAAATATTTGGAAATATTTAAAAGTAATTTTAAGTAATTTAAATACTTTGAAGTATTTTGAAATATTCTGAATTATTCTAAAGTAATTTTAAGTACATTTAAATACTTTTAAGTATTTTAAAATATTTTTAAACATTGGAGAGTATTTGGAAATATTTAAATGTTATTTTACGTATTTTTTAAATATTTTGAAATATTGGGAAGTTTTTGGAAATATTTGAAACTTTAAGTTTTTTTTTTTGTAACTTTAAGTATTTGGAAACATTTTAAAGTAATTTTAAGTATATTTAAATTTTTTTTTAAATATTCTGAAGTATTGATAAGTGTTTGATAATATTTTTAAGTAATTTTAAGAATTTTGGAAGTATTCTGAAGTATTTTAAAGTAGTTTTACGTCTTTTTAAATATTTTAAAGTATTTTGAAGTAATCTGAAGTATTATAAAGTAATCTTAAGAATTCTTAAATATTCTGAAGTATTTTAAAGTAGTTTTAAGTCTTTTTGAATATTTGGAAATATTTGGAAATATTTGCAAACATTTTAAAGTAATTTTAAGTATTTTTAATTATTTTGAAGAATTCTGATTTTAATTAAGAAAAATTTGGACTAATTGTAGTTTAAATTGACTGAATTTGTCGTCAGTTGAAATTCCAAGGAATCAAAATCAAGAAAGATAGATAATTAATTAAAATAAAATTTGGATGAAATAGTTTAAATCGATTAAACTTTTGATAAAATTTGCATTAATTGAGAAAAGATGGCAAAGTATTACAATTTTGAAAAAGAAGACAAATTAACTCAAAATAAGTGGAATAGGTGATAAAATTTAAACAGATTAAATTAAAAAATTAAACAAAAATAGAAAGAAAAAAGAGACTGAAAAAATACAAAACACTCATCAAAGAAATAGATAATTTTCCACAAACTTGATTTTCCCTGACTTTTCCACACAAAATGAACTTCCTTGACTTTTTACCAAGTTGAAGTCCACAACGTTTTTGATCAACGATTTAAACTAAAAATATTTTTCTATTTACTTTTTCTTTTTAATTTTTATCACAAAAGATTTTTTGAAATGTATTTTATTTAACAAATTTTGTTAAAAAATACTGTAGGCAATAATTTTTATAATATTTCGCTTGGTGACATATTAATTTCTTTTTATCGTTGACAAAACGTTGCGGATTTTAACCAAGTGACTTTTTCAAAAAAAAAAATTGTAAACCTAATCAATATCTTGTAATATTGAGGGAGATAGTAAAATTCAACTTTCTTGAAAAATTAATCAATTTTAAAAGAATTTTCTAACAGCTAAAAAAGTACGAGATCTCCGTACTTTGCCGAGTTTAATTTCAGAAAAACTGAAAAGAATTTCAACAAAATGTTTCCAGTTCCGTATTATTGAAAAATGGCCAATTATTTAAATTTACGTCATTAACGTCATTTATTTAAAAAAAAATTTGACAACAATTTTATTCGAAATGAAATGGACTGACAGAAAATTAATTAGAAAATAGAAAATTAATTAGGAAACAGAAAATTAATTAGTAAATTCAAAAAACTTGCAAATTACAATAAAATTAATTTTTACAAAATTACATTTTGTAGAATGTAGAATAGTACATTTCGTAACAAGTGTGAAAAGAAGTCGATTTTGAAACGAGTTGCAAAACATAGGCGCCAGTTTCAAAATGCCCTTCACACGAGTTTCGAACTTCTACTTTTTATAACTTAGTTCTAAAATCTGCGTGAATTGTTCAAAAAAGAACAGTTTTTTACTGATCAGACGTACGATTCGTGCAATTTTTACAACCAATAAAAATACAAAAAAATACAAGAAAAAAAGTACAAAAAAAATACAAGAAAAAAAGTACAAAAAAAATACAAGAAAAAAATACAAAAAAATACAAGAAAAAAATACAAAAAAATACAAGAAAAAAATGGACAGAAAATTGTACCTGCAACAACAGCAGCAACGACGGGAGTATCGCTTTTCGTTTCCTCAACTTTCTCAGCCTCGATATTGACCAAATCATTGTCCTTAACGATATTTTCAATTTCCTTTTGTTCGACATCGATGTTCTCTTTAGAAATTGCCGCCTCTGTGGTATGCGCACATTCGACATTTTGCAATTCCTTAGCCTCACTGACTTGACGTTCTAGTCCCGTGAATTCCTGCAGTGACTCTGACAAATTCAAAACAGGCGCGAAATTCGTTTTCTCCTCGAAAACTTGATGTGCCTCGACTTTTTCAGTCTCAAGAGGAGCCGATTTGTCGGGTTCATCGGAAAATTTGACAAAATCTAAACACTCCCTTTGTATATGATCTTCTTCCAAACTTAATTCAAATTGTGTCTGTGACTTTTCCTGGATCTCCGGATCGAATTCGACGTCAGCTTGGATTTCCGGCTCGAAATTGGTCGCATCTGTGTTTTCCTCACTCTCGAAATGTTTTTCATTGTCAAACAAAGTGTCATTCTTTTCAATCAAAGTGTCATTCTTTTCAAACAAAATGTCCTTACTTTCTAAATCCTGTTTTTTGTTTTCAAAAGAGCATTCCTTAGGTTCTAAAACATTTTCTCTATTTTCGAACAGGCTCTCTCTATTTTCGAACAGGCTCTCTTTATTTTCGAGGAGGCTTTCTTTATTTTCGAACAGGCTCTCTTTATTTTCGAGGGGGCTCTCTTTATTTTCGAGGAGGCTTTCTTTATTTTCGAAAAGATCTTTACTTTCGAGGGGGCTTTCTTTATTTTCGAAAAGATCTTTATTTTCGACGGGACTTTCTTTATTTTCGAGAGGGCTTCCTTTGCTTTCGAAGAGACTTCCTCTGTTTTCGAAAATACTTTCTCTGTTTTCGAGAGGGCTTTCTCTAGTTTCGAAAGCACTTGCTTTGTCTTGGAAAAGGCTTTCTTTATCGCCGAGCGGACTTTCTTTCAATTCAGAAACATTGTCCTTGTTTCCGAAAATGAACTCGTTTCCAGAATTCTCGGTAATTAGGTGCGTCACCTGGTGATTGCTGCCAAGTAGATGAGCAGTTTCAAGTTGGAAAGGATTGCCATTGTCAATAATTTGAGCAACTTGATTGCCGGCGATTGGATCGATTTCTTGTTGAGAATTCTCCTCCGATTCGGAGATGTTTCGAGAACCAGTAAAAGGCACTGTATCAATTAAATCGACTTTGTTAGACTCACTTTCTGAATACTTGAATAGCAAGTTTTCGTCGTTTAGAGACTGCTTCAAACTCTCCATATTGAAAGGGCTCGGGGAATTCTCTGAATCTTGCCCAAAAGGGACTTTCTCTGCAGAAGGGTTCTCGCAATTTTCCGAGACGTCGTTCTCGAAGCCGTTCACGTTGTCTGACATGTCGACGTCGGTAAGATCGTGGACGGCATTAAGATCGAGTTCCTTCTCAAAAGCAGCTTCGAGATCACCGGGAGTGTAGGACATGGTCATTGGATCTTTGGCGCTGTCGTAGTCGCCGCGTTCCGAGTCTGCGAACGAATAATCCATGCCAGAGACTCCGGTTCTCTGGAACTCGCTTGTCGTGAGAAAACTCGTGGTGGACTCGTCGCCAAATTCGGCTTTGGTGGAAGAGATTTCCGAGTCGTCGAAACCGGGCTCGAGGGGCTTTGATAAGGGCGAGTCTTCATCCTCGATATCACTCGGCCTGTTACAAATCTCTTCCTCGAATTCCTTCTCAGTTGGAATGGCAATATCGTCAATCACCGTGCGCGTCTGCTTCAAGGGAGACCCAGCGATGGGAAAATCTCCGATACATTGTTGCGGAAACAGGGACGGGGGAATGAATTCCTTGGCATCGGGATTTAGATGGAAATCCATTTTTTCGCAATTTTGCTCCGACTCGGGCTTTAGGGAGAAATCCTCGTCGACCTTCTTCGTATCGGCACTGCACTGAAAAATTAATTTCGTTCATTAATTTCAGCAACTTATTTCATTAATTTCATTCATTCATTTCACTGCTTTTTTATACATGCAAATTACACAATGTCGCCTAAAGTTTTAAAACTAATATTTTTAAAATTATAATATTTTTAAATCTTTTTATACTTTATTTAATACTTAAAACTAGCTAAATATACGCGCGCGAGAAACGGAATTTTGAAATTAAGTATTTTAAACTTAAATAATTACAAAGTTTATTGTGCAAAGGTTTTAAAAGTTTGTATTAATTGTTAGTATTAATTGTTATTCTAATATATTAAAGCCTATTATTATTGAAAACAAAAAACATATTACAAAAAAATACAGAATTTATTATTAGAGTTCAGATTATTTATTGATAAATAATTAGAAACATTATTTTTAAAACACACAATCTAAAATCACTGAAAATAGAATGTTATTTATAAAAAAATCTAAATATATTTTTAAAAAATCAAGAATTTTAATACACTTTCATTATTGATGAGAATTTATAATTATACTTTTTCTAAAAGAACAAGGACGTAGAATATTTTTAATTTCTCAAACAAATAAATTGGTATATATACCACTTATCTGAAAAATAATACAATTTGAGCATCCAAAAAGGCTTACATTAAAATTTTGTTTTCTTTATTTATTACAATTTTTGTTATTTGATTATATAAAATTTTTATTATTTGATTATATAAAATTTATTTTATTTAGGAAACTTTTTACACATTGAACATTATTTATTTCCTTTCATTATTTTTTGTCATGATGTCATTTATGTCATGATCCATTCTTAGGATTTATTAATATAATTTTAAAAAAAAGTACTTATAAAATGTAATAGATTGAAATATTATTATCACTATTTAAAATCCAACATTAAAAAATACACCATTTTGAATTTTTTGTATATATTTAATTTTTATGTTATTGAAGTCTCTGAATCCAAATAAACATTCAGAATAAGCTAAAATCCACTTTTAGATATAGAAATTGTTTAAATTCCCATAAAAATTAATATCTCAAACTTCATACCCCCCAACCCTGTCTGTAAAAAGAGAAAACGAACTAACTTTTTTATCGGACAATTTTTTTCTTTTTAGATACATCCTAATGAAGAGAACCTACTACATGGCAGACCCAGCAATCAAAATTTTTTTTTGTGTGCCAGTGTAATTGATTAGCTGCTAAATTATCACCCTGGATACCCACAAAAGAGAAATATTTTCTTATTTTGCCTCTACTAGTATCTATTTCCAAACCTTCTTTCTGGAGAAAGTAAATTTCTTAAATAAGAATACGTTGTTGACCTCAAACACATCATAGTAAATAATAATGGGAAAGACTATTTTTTCTGGAAAAAGTCGAAGCTTTTTTGATTGCCAGTATTCGCGCTGAATAAAATTCGAGAGAACATGCTTTTCATTTTCTAATTAATTTACATACTTCATTGTTTTTGGAAAAACATCAATCAGGTAAATTGAAAAATGTATGCAACTTTTTCCATAAATCAATGAACTGAGCAGTGATAGGCAATATTCTTTTTATTATTCTCCCATTTTCTCTTTTAGTATCCATAACATTGCCTACAGTAAGAGATTTTAGTTTATTAAAATGACCAGAATTCTTTAAAGGTTTAAGACGCTTGTATTCCGATGATTACTGAATCAAATGGTATCAAAGGATCCAGCAGAACAATATCTAAGTGATCGATAAATTCATTTTCTGTTTTTAAATCTCGAAAAGCTTTTAAAATTGTTGTCTTTAATAATGCTATAATTTCAGATATAAACTCTATAACATCATCTACAATAAGTTGAACATGATTACGTGGTAAATCGGGCGCTGCGTATAATTTAGCCACAAATGCAAATAGCAAAGATTGTACTTGATGTGTGATGTCTTTGGGCGTTAAAATAATAGACTTTTCTAAATCAGTCTCTGATTCTTTAAAATTATGCATAAGATTAGGTTCATCAGGAATCACGAATTGACTAGTATTGTTCTCCACGTCAGAAATAGCAATTAAATTGAAATATACAGGAACCTTGTGGTAACTCACTAAATGGTTCCTGAATGATTTCCAATCACTAAAGTCTCTAAGACAATTGTACTCTTGACATTAACCTCTTAACTGCCGCACAACTTTTGTAAAAAGTGCCCAAATTGACAAAAAAAGAAATTTATTGAATTATTTTGACATTTTGTATACTAAGATTTATAGTGTCACTGATTACAAATGTGATGTTAGTTTTTAAAAATTAAAAATGGCGAATCCAATATGGCGGCCTATTTTTAAAAATTTTACTGAAATCGCATGAAACTTAGTACTCGGGGGTTTTTGGGGTTGCTGATTACGAATATAATGTTAGTTTTAAAAAATTCAAAATGGCGGATCCAATATGGCGGACTATTTCTGAAAAATTTACTGGAATCGATTAAAATTTTGTACTCGAGGGTTTTTGGGATCGCTGATTACGAAGCTGATGTTAGTTTGGAATAGGTCAACATGGCAGATCCAATATGGCGGACTTATAAAAAAATTTTACAGAAATCGACTCAAGTTTGATGCCTGGGTTTTTTTAAAATCGCTGATTACGAATATGGTGTTAATTTTTAAGTATTCAAAATGGTTGACTGTTTTAAAAATATTTTTCTGAAATAGATTGAAACATGTCAAAGCTAGTGTCAAAGGTATAAAATTACATAGATACAAAAAT
>WNHD01005367.1:0-10262 GCA_011057455.1 Ganaspis sp. Gsp50 | reverse complement strand
TTATTATTATTATTATTATTGTTATTATTATTATTATTTATTAACAATTATGGAAAGATTTAATTCTCATTTATTATTAAATAAATTTTTAGATTCTGTGCGATCAGGAAATTCCTGGTTGGGTGAATCGTTTGGCATATATCAGTTCCTGTGTTCCATTTCTTCAACGCTGCCTTCGAAAAGAGTGGCTGACTCCCGTTGCCCTTCAGCATTCGATTAGCCAAGTTAGTCACAACGACAGCACACCACCATCCGATACTTCTTTGTAACATTTATTAAGTGATGAGGAAGAAGAAAATAAGGTTTTTAAATGCCGTAGAAGTCATACCTTCTAGACAATTTACAGCATGCGTACAAAGAATATTAATAACATTGATAAATAATTAGAATATCTTTAGCATGCATATTCAATTAAAGCTCTGAGAGTTGAGCCTTCATTTCAAAGGCATATACTCCGTGCAGGCATCATTTTAAAGCGCCAAATTGAAAAAATTGCCCTCTTGGTGGCACACATTTTTCACTAATTAATACAAATTTAGCTCCAAAAGAGGCCCATCTTTATCTTCGAAAATAGTTTGTGTTTGCCTCTTTTACGATTCAAAGTATTTTTCTAACATTTCGTGGATTTAAATTAGAAATTGGTAATTAGTATTATAATGCTATTATTCGCTTTATAATTAGTATTATAAAGCTATTATTAGCTTTATAATTTTTATTGCATCCTTGACGACTCACATTTAATTAAAATGCAATGTTTTATTTGTGAATTTTAATTCAACAGTTTCAATTCAATTTTAATTCATTTCAATGAAATTTTTAATATACATTTTTAATATACGAAATTGAATATTTGCCTGAAAATTATTTGGGGCTGAAATTGTATTTAAATTATTGAGATTAAAAGCGCGCGATTAAGAAATTGAGCGTACGATTAGAGTTGTTAAAGAATCGATTGCCTACGAATCAAATCCTCAAGGAGACTGAAAGCTTGTTTACAAACCGCTTAAATAAGCTTAATTAATGATTTTTCGACTCGTTTCAACGAAAGCAAACGAGAGTTTTTGTAGACTCGAAACCCCAACTCAGATTTTCTCTAAAGCGTTTTTTCTGATTCTTTGCTCGCATATATATTAGAAATAAAAGTGAATTTGACTGTAATATAGTTGTGGATCTCTAGATTGCCATGGGGCATTTTTCAAGCCAGTCCAGTTTGAAGAGGATTTTATACTCCGTAATGTTACTACATCGATAGCCACCAAATGAATTGACAAGGTCTATAAATTGTAAATAATATTGTTGTCTTCAAAACGAATAATGTTATTTGTTAACAAAAAAAAATAGTAGACAAGTTTAAAAGCGTTCGATCAAGAAACGTCTACGATCTGAAAATTTACTTTTTCTACGTCATACCATGGTCCATAAATTTAATTAGTGCCAAGCTGCTTCCGTACTCGTATATTTCAATATTTTTCGATATTTTTCTTAGACCTCGACGATTGTGTCAATTGTGAAACTTTTCTATTTAAAAGGGAAATGTAGAAATTCAGTGAAAACTGAACTCGATTCGGAAAATTCTCTTTGTCCTCGATTATTTATGTTTTAATATTGTAATTATTTACAATCTCTTTTTTTTAAAAATAGGTAAAAATAACAGTGATATAAAATTGCATTTAGAGAAATTTGCACAAAAAGACGTTTTCACGTTTGGGCAAGAAGAAGGTTTGATGCTTTAAATTAAGAATGGATGTGTCTCTCTATTTTTTATTAAATCATGCGATTTTCGTTGAAGGATGTCGAGTTGGTGTAATTTATTTATTTCATTAGCATTGCTTTTTAATTGATCTGCTAATGAAAATAATTGTCTGGTGATATAACTTTTGTATGTACTTGTGTACCGACTTGAATAAATTAATCACTCGATATTCTTTAACATTATATCACTGCTCATTGTAAATTATGTACATTTTATGTTTCTTTTTTTAATTATATTGTCATTGTCATAATAGTATTTTTCAAAAAACTTGCTCCATTTTTTTATGTAAGTTAATTAATTTATAATTCATTCACTGGTTCAGTACCAAAATTTTATTTTTTCGAACGTCACAATTTTATATTTTTTATTTTTATCTCACGCACAGTGTATATTTGATCAATAAATTTTAGAGTTTAATTGTACACTTTGAAAAGTTTAATTTTTTAATTAAACTTGCATTTTTGATACTTTTGAAAATTACTGATACAGTACTGATCAAGTATCAGTTATTTTCAATTAAAAAAAATTTATGTAAAACTTTTTTATTTTAATTATTAAGCAATTTTACCAACTCTTTTTAACTTTTTTAAAATATAATTTTACAGTACAAAATTAATTTTTATTGCACAATTGATTTATTACAGAAATTTGGTTTGTTTTGTAAAAAGATCTATTTACAAAAATAAATTTTCATATCTTATTGTAACAAATTTAATTTTAATTAGAGTATAAAACGTGAGATATAATTTTAAGATTACTTTAAGCATTGAATAAGAATTTACTCGATTCTGTACAAGTTTAGTTGTTGTTTTATGTCATCCATTGATGATTCTGGAAATAAATCTTTACGATCCTCAATTAATTTCATAACTTGCATTAAAGTCTGTGATTCTCTCCTAGAAAATAAAATGTTGTGAAACAACATACATTTGAGTAATTTGCAATTAATAATTCAATTATTGAATGCATAATAAGAGTTTACTAAACATATTGCAAACATATTATTTATAATTATTTTTTATTGTATTTCAATCAATAATATTTGTTTAATATTGCAATAAGGCACTTACTCCTTTTCTTTATTTCGATCTTCTTCTGAATTGATTAATCTTTTTTCTATCAAATTGTGCTTTGCTTGTTTAAAACTTGCTTGTAAACCTTGTCTGATCATTTTATCTTCCCCATCTATTTTAATTCTTTTTTCTTTCTACAAAAAAAGAATTTAAATATTGAAATTTAAAAGACTTTAAATGTTAAAAAACTTTAAGAAAAAGTAACATACTTTATATGCGTCATAAAAAAATTATTGCTTTGTCAGAAATGCGCTTATAAACTTTCATATAAATGGAAATAAAAATTGTTTACAAATTTTTTTATTGAACTTGAAAATTTTGTTTAAAAATGTACATTTATAAAATTATCTTATTTTTTGTAAAAGACGAAATTATCCTATTTTGATGAATTGATGATAAATGATCTATTATTGATAGTTACACATAAATTAAGTTCTTTGTAATGAAGTTATTGTAGATTTTAAATAAATAATGTTAATACTTACGTCTTTTGCTCTCTTGGAAAATCGTAAACTGAAAATTCTAAAAAGCAACACAAATATAATTGTAAAAACAGCTATTGAAATTTCCAATACATAAATATATACAAAATTTAGTAACAAATTTAAAGTTTCTAATAAATATTCAAGAATCATAACAATTGATAGAAGATAAAATATAAAGTTCTTTTTAATTTTGAGGTTATGATGAAGTGATCTTATGATGAAAATTTCCGATAGAACCAATATGTTATGAATTATTTTTAAATCTGACACACTCAAAAAGCTATTACGATAAAAATTTTGTGCGTGATCTAATAAAAAATATATTTAATATGATAAATTGTAAATATAAATTTAAAAATATGAATTATGAAATAGTAATAAATTTGAAGACATGACGTTGTACGAGTGACAATAAATATAATACAATTTATTCCTTTTGAATTTTATTTTGTACATCCTAAGAGATAGTATATATATAATAAATTTAAGACTATACAATTACAATAAATAATTCTTTTAAAAAAGAGCTTAAAAATTATATTTACATAGTAGAAATATTTTTTACATGTACAAAATCGTACATATTAGAAACAAAAAATTTCAGCAGTGAAAAAATTATTTGTTCAAGAAAGAAGAAAATCCCCTTCCGTATTATGTATTGAATTTATATAAGTAATTTTCGGTCCATTCGAAAGTTACTTCTATTAATTTAATTATTGTTCTTTTTAAGTTTTTCTACATAACTTTATGCGTTCTTTTCTTGGAGACTAAAAATATTAAATTACTTCTTTAATTACATCTATTTGTAACATATTTTATTTATTATATTTTTAAAATCTATTTGATGTTATTAAAATAAAATAAAAATTAAGAGGCATAAACAAGTATTCGTTGAACAAAATGTTTTTCAGAATAAATTAATTTCTCTTTGAAAATAAATAGGTGTGACATTAAAATAAAAATTAAAAGTGTCATTAAAAAATATAAATTAATTTCATTATTTTAGAATATCGAATTACTTATAAGTTTTACAATTTTTATATAAATTTTTTTATAATCTTTTAGTTGTATACTTATAAGTAAAAAATTGTAATTGCATAATAATAATTTTAAGAAAAAATAAAATTTTAAATATAACAATTTTTAATAAATATAAACACTTAATCATATAAAAAGAATTGAAAAATATAATTTGTTTATAAACAAGTCATGTTGAACAATTGATATCATGTTTTCTAAGATTTGATTCATGAGAATCAATATAAATCATAATTAAAATAATTATAATTGTATTTTATTATAATTTGTAGATAATTTATAAAATTCGATTATAACTTTAATAACAAAGTGTAAAGTGACTAGAATATAATTATTCGACACTATAAGTAATAAAAGTTTTGTCCAACGATTCTTGAATAATGTCTATGCGTCTCTAAATTTGTTAAAAATGCCCTCTAAAAAATGTCTATGCACTTTTGAATAATGGTTGCATTTTTCATAAAATAGTAAAATTGTTCCTTTTTACTAGAAATTTAAAAATAAATGTTTCTAATAAAAATTCTTATTTGTATATTGGAAGAACAATTAAGGATGTATTAAAATGGAGAAATTGTATCTGCTTCTGGAAATATGTCTTCTTAGAATATTAAAATCACTATATTGATTGTTAATTTGAATTGTTGGGCCCAAAACATCTGATCTGTGGATTGTTGAGAATTTGTGCTCCACAGGAATATGACTTTTGTAGTTTCACCTTTCTTCTCAATATTCTAATCGATATGATAAATTAATTATTTAAACGTTAGAAAATTTGTCCAAATACCAATTGTGGTCTCTCATGGTAGCCAGTACTCCAGAATTTAAAACAGTGGGTTCATTTGAACCAAATGAAATACGTCCGGGACTCAATAAAGGTGTCATTTTACCACCGAGTGCACTAAAATAGATACAATAGATTCAATACAACATTCAACGAAAATACAAAAGAAACTAATAGTAACTTTAATTAAGTAAAAAACATCGATCACTATTCATATTTATAATGGAATTAATGATAAAGTTTTATCATAAAGTTAATTAACGTTAATTATTCAATTTTGATATGTTTATATTTTATATATTTTTTAGAATTATATTCTTGTTTACATGTTTAAATTGTTTTTCATGTTATTTTTTGTTTATGAAAGATTAATAGAAAGATGAATTAAAAATTTAAATTATTTATTATTAAAAAAAGTTATTTCAATTATCGTTTTACCTGAGAATAGCAGCACAAGCGCAAATATCCCATTTTTTTATTGCAGTCATGTGCACATATGCTGTAGCATTTCCGGCTATAACTTCTAAAGCTTTATATCCTACAAAATGGGATTTTTTTATTAATGACATTTGATAAAAAAACTAGTTAAGAAAAACTTAAAAAAAGTTAAACTAGCCTTTCTATATTGAAATGGGATATAATTTAATGAAAAAATAAAATATCTACCTGCACCGGCTGCTGAAACAATTTGTACATTGTCACCAAAAGCTAATCTTGAAGCATTTTGTATCATTCCAGCATGAGATCTCGAGACAATTAGCACTGGATTTTTAGGATCTTCTGGCTGTATGAAAACATTAATTATAAACATTTATATAATTATAAATAGTACTATAAATAGTCAAATCAATAACTATCTGAAATGCTTTTAACAACCTTTGAATTAAAAAGTTAAAACTGGATTATTTATTCATTTACAAGATAACACCCGCAGTTGAATTTAAAAAAAAAGCATTATGACAGTATATATTAAATTGTATAATAATGATAAATTTAAATATATAATACTACTTATAATAATTATAAGTAATATTAAACTGTATTCGATTTTAAAATTATTGCTTCAAAGTTTATTTTTGTAATGATATTATTTTTCTGTCGCAATATTGTTTAGTTAATAAATGCATGAATAACCAGATTACTCATTGCGAGCAAAATTTGTTGCAACAAAGAATTTCATTCTAGAATGATGATTTCAATAACAATTTAGAGACCTAAATTTCTGTATTTTTCGTGTGATAATTATTAAATATTAAAAAACTATAATTTCATCAAATTAAAATGTGCAAAACATGTGATTATCAGTAAAAGAAAATGTAAAAAAATTTACAAAAACAATTTACAATTTTTGTTATCCTTACCAACTCATGAAACTTGAGGTTTGATGAAAATGCGTGACCAACCCAAGCCCAATAAGTTGATTTTGATTCAAACGGTTTGTGTATGACTCCAATAATTGGCTCCTTTTTGACAGATATACAAACCATTGTTGTAACGTATTGTAACAAATTTTCTAGAAGAATATACATTTTTTTATTACATTTTTGAAAAGTGAATGATGAATTAATTATATCGCTTTGATAAAAGCAAATTGACATTCTAAAAAATATAGGCTCACAACAAAAAACTATTCGGCCAAAAGCGTCCTTAAAAATAAATAATTATTAAAAATAATAAATTTATATATTTAAACCTGTAAATTCTTTGGTAGCGTCTAGAGGATCTATCCAAACCGTGACATCATTTACATTAACAAAAATATCATCGAATTTGTAATCCTTTAAGTAATCAACCGAACTGTTTAAATCGGAAACATTTACTTTGTCGCATTCTTTGGACTTTTCTTCAGATATAACTGTCAACTTTGGAAACGATTCCTTCAAAATATGATACATAACACAGTGAGATCGATAATCAGCGGCTGTTACCGGATCATTGACACCTTAATAATAAAAGAATAAAAAGTTAATTATGCTAATTTCATTGAAAAACTTTGAAAAATTTGAAAAACAAAACATAACCTTACCTTCCTTTGTCTTTCCTTTGCTTTCAATATTTAATCGCATATTATTGTGAACTGCAATTATCTCCAAACCTCCCAATTCTGCTGCTCTAATTGCGCTAGTAAGAAGAGTTTTCAGAGAAATAGTTTCTTTTGCAATATTTGTTGACGTGTGCACAGAGTAAAGATACACCAAAATTAAAATACCCCCGATAACACAAAGTCCAAATTTCCGTATTCGTAAATTGGCTCCCAAATACATTTTCGTATATGTATATTTTTATTTGATTTATGAATAAAATTTTATAGGTTTATTGGAATTATTTAAAAAAAGTTTTAAGTTGTGGCCATGTTTTGTTTTTATTGTTGCTCTGTCAGTGTCTGTCAGGGTCTGGCCGGCTAAGGCGTTACGTTTGTGTTTGGTGTTACGTTTGCGTTACGTTTTGTAACTAGGCCATGAGTGCAAATAACTCCAACGTATATCTGCATCTTTTTTACACTCATGGCCTAGTTACAAATCCAAACTGGACGGAGGCCTAAGGGTGCAGTCACATGCGGAGGAATAGACGCAAATTTGCAAGTCGTTACTACACTTCTATATTGAAATGTTATTAGTTCGAATACTTCGTGACAGGAGTAAACATGTGGAAATCATGGAAGAAAAATAATTTCAAACATTCGTGTAATATTGATAATTTTACAAAAACTCTATCGACGAAAAAAGTAGTCATGTTTTATTTAAAAGAAAGTAACAAATACATACGCTACATAATAAGAATTTTAGTGAACAAGCGTCCAAAATCATTCTTCATTTTAAGTTTTGTTTATTATCTAGAGCTAAGATTATTGAGGTTATTTAAATCAAAAATTAAATTAAATTTTTTGGATGAAAAACAATTTCAAAATGAAGTTGTCAGTTATTGTGAAGACAAGAAGTTATATATCGATAGTAATTCTTGTGCGTTTGGTAACATTTCCGACTGTGCATTGTTCTCTTGGTATTATTTATGCTCTTCCTTATCACTTAAAAGGTACAAAATACTTGTTATTAATGTAAAAAGTATATCAAAGGACAATATCTACTTATCGAATACAATGAGAATTAATCTAGAAAATGCTTTAAAGATAAATTCAAAATTGTGTTCATATTTTATGTGTGAGTATAACATTTATACTGTATTTATAGGTTATAATCGTAATCTATTATTATTATAATATATATAATAATAATAATAATAATAGATTACGATATTATAATAACTATAGTTATTATTCACAATCTTAATTCACATGCGGTAAAGGCTTTTCTTTTATTTTAATATTTGCATAATCAACTCAAAAGCATTAAGTTTAATTAATTACTATAATAGATTTTGACAAACCTTTTTTTATAATAAATATTATTGAATATTATTTTCAGTTATTAAAACTAACTCGTATTTATTTTTAGATATGGCAATTCCTAACCATGTAATGTATGCAACAGAAGTCATATTATCTCAAATTACAAACGTTCATGAGTGTCCCAGTGATTTTATTGATATTTTGTTACAAAATTACTTTTCTAAACCTCGTTATTTACGATCTCAAGACATATTCAGTGTACAAGTGAAAGAATACTGTTCTGATTATTATTATTCTGCTATTAGTCCTAATTGTACTGTGATATATTTTAAAGTCAGAAGTATAAAGAGAAATGATTTTAAAGGAAACTACAATGGCTTTTATGTCATGCAAGAGAAAACTACTCTCATTTTGAAGAGCAACATACCAAATTATTTACCATCAATTAGTACAAATACAGATTTTAAGCATTTAAATCAAATAAATCATGTGAATGACGAGAATCTACATTGTCCACCTTGTCTTGAAGATCCTCTGCATCAGTTAGAAGCCTCTATTTCTCCTTTTTTACAGAAAGGTAAAGAAAACATCTTTTCTTTTTATGTGCACGGAAATTAGATTATTTTGTGCACATAAATGGTCGTAGAGTAAGAGATTTCTGTACAAATCAATTGAAAAATAAAAACAAGGGCAAAACAATTTCCGACTGCTTTGCTTAAAAGAATGATATACTTTCTTTACAGATATGACGGAAATTATCGCTTATAAATTATTCGAAACGATTTATTTAATTTTTATTTATAGATATTGAACTGAACGTGAATCCAGTGTTTCTAATAGAAGGCCCAGAGGGTAGTGGGAAATTCAAATTAGTACAAATTGTTGCCAGTCGATTAGGATTTCATTTGTGTGACATGGATTTTAGAGAGATGCAAACTTTAACTTCTGTTCAAACTGAAGCGAAACTTCGAATTGCAATATCAAAGGCTGAAAACTGTTTTCCCTGTTTTCTTTGCTTTCGCAACATTCAAGTAGAGTAAAAGTTTATATTGCGTATTAACTTTTTGTAATTTTATAAGTTAATTTGTTTGCATTAAATTACAAATTTTGATGTTTCAGGTTTTTGGAATCAACGCTGAAGGGAAGAAAGACGAAAGAATTATTTTTGCTTTCGAAAATGAATTAAAGAAAATGTTTGACAGAAATAAAAATCATCCTATCATTGTCATAGTTACATCCGAAAGCTCAGATCTCCCTGCAGACCTAAAAAGACTGTTTCTAGAAAAAATATTGTTAACATATTTAGATCAATCTCAAAGAGCAAATTTATTACTCTATTTGTTGAATAGCAAAAAAATCAAACACGAAGCAGATTTATTTAAAGTCGCAGGACTATGTTCCGACTTTATTTTGACAGACTTTGAAGTTTTAATACTACATGCCATAAAAATGAAATATGATATAAATACACTGCCAGGATCAGATGAATCGAGCCATATACTGTTAGATGATGATTTCAATAATGCGTGTGGTAAGTTTTGTTCAAGAATTAATTAATAAAGTATTAATTTGTATAAATATAAATGAATTACTTTTCAGAGTACATGCAATCCATAGTTTCTGATCGTATTGGTACACCGCAAGTACCAAAAGTATATTGGGAAGATATTGGGGGCATTGGAAATCTAAAACAAGAAATTATAAAGAGAATTGAGTTGCCTTTGTTGAATGACATTGGAATAAGTCATTCTGGCTTACTTTTGTATGGTCCACCTGGAACTGGCAA
>WNHD01005366.1:0-13735 GCA_011057455.1 Ganaspis sp. Gsp50 | reverse complement strand
TGGAATTTATTTGTTTTGAATGACGACGTATATTATAGGTATGAATTGGCTATTATTTATTTTAATTTGTATTGTATTTTTGTCAAAAAGAAATTGATGCGCATTCTTGCAAGAAACAATTTTTTTGTAACTTGTTTTTTTGTAGAAAATAAAATTTCTGAAAAGGAAGTTGGGTTCGACTTCGAAACGTTAAAGTTGGTGTTTTATTGACTTTGATTTGTTTTGTCTGTGTCCTTATTGGTCGTAATTTCAACATTGACAAAAATTGAGAGGACGTTAAACGAATATTATTAAATAATAATAATAATAGTAAATAATAGTTAAAAATTTTCTGTATTTTTTATTAAGATTATTTATTATATTATTATTATTATTATTTATTATATTTATTATGCATTTATTTGGGTTGTATGTATGTATTTATTAAGGTTTATGTATTTTTGATTAAGAGCTTTTTTTTAATCCTTTTTCTGCATTAAAGATACAGTTTCTGTGCCTTTTTCAACACATTCGGCATTCTCAGAAATAAATTGAGTGGAATATTCTTGCAAGTTCAGTAATTGTAGATTTAAAAATTTCGTGGCTAGTTTTCCGTGTGCATTACGACCTAGTGAGCTGTGCTGCTTGAAAGAGAAGTTTAACGCTGGTCCTTGAACATAAAGGTTCATATTTATTTTGTGCTATTGACTCCTGTAAATATTACACGACTCACCATTGTGTTTCGGAGCCCTTGATATTAGCATAGCCCGGATCGAGTTAGTGCCCAGTTTTCATTGTTGGTTTATATTGGTACACCCCTGGGGCACACGTCGTTCATTGTAAATTGCTAGTAGCATATCGCTGCATGTTGCGCATGTCAAAAATTCCCTAAACCAATCAAGCAATCTTTCCCATTTCGCAACATCTCTTTTGTAACATCTCTTCTAACATCTTTTGTATCATTTTTTGTATCATCTTTTATAACATTTTTTGTAACATCTTTTGCATCATCTTTTGTAAAATTTTTTGTATCATCTTTTGTATCATCTTTTATAACATCTTTTGTAACATCTTTTATATCATCTTTTGTAACATCTTTTATAACATCTTTTGTAACATTTCTTATCTCAAATATCGAATTTCAAATCTTCATCATTCCTTTAACATTTTTTATTTTAAAGAAATATCAGAATTTAACGATCACTAAACTAACGATCGTTAAATTCTGATATTTCTTTAATCAACTGCTGAATGATAGAATGATCTTGACGTATATTCTTTATTTTAATTCACAATTTCTGAATCTTCAAATAAATCTAAAATACCCATATCTAAAATACCCTAAGTATTTATTTACACACATTACATTCGTAGATTTTGAGACCTTTTCATTATTCTTCTTTTCAAATCCTCGCTTTTTTGATGTTTGCTTCCTTTCGATGATTCAGTGCCAATTACCAAAAACCTTCGATCGATTCTAATTCCAAAAGACAGACACGATGTATTTTTGAAACCGGAAGTGCTAATGAGTCAGCTTCCTTTTTTCTCAGCACGACGCTTTCTTTCGGATATTCTGATTTTTTGACGAAACAATTGTCGGTATTTCCAGTTACAGACAAAATCCGTAATAAAGAACACCTGGCGATGACGACATGACGACCGGACGACGTGACACTTGGTGAGAGGGTTTGCTTTCCTGGTAGACGCGTGTCTTAGCATCGTCACACCTGCTTACGTAAAACCTCGTATATATGCGTCGCGACCACCACCCTCTCTCCTCTTTGGCATCATGAACGCAATAACGATCATGTGGGCCTCCAGGGTCCCAAGTTTCACCCACTCGACTACTTTATTTCGTTTGTGAGAGCACGTCAAGATCACGGCTTATAAGCCGTCGATACGAGAGGTGACTCGACTTTGGAGAATTATTAGAACCAAAGTGCTTCCTCTCGCGATAATCTCTCTTCCGCTGGAGCAAAGCCGTTTAATAGTTTACGAGCGCGTTCGGTCGTAAATAGAAATTAGAGGTCGAGAATAAATTACCATTAGATCGTTAATTATCATTTAGTCCAAAATTCATTATTTTCGAATTTTTGCATTCATTCACGCATTTGAAACGTTTTTTTCTTAAACAGTTACACTACCGGCCAGGATTGAGAAACCACCCCTTTTTGATGAATGAAAAACGTGTTTAAACATGAAAAGTATAAAGTATAAAATTCTGGTTCATTTTTTTCCTAATAGGTAATAAAATTTAGAGACAAGTGAGACCTATTTAAAGTCTTTTTGTCAATTTTGCAGTTAGATATCTTTAAAAAAGTGGATTTTTCAGTGTTTTATAGAAATTGAAATAATTTCTTAAATAATAAACGTTTTTTATTGGCACTAGGCTTATTTTCAAGGCAATTTCCTACAGTATTCGAATAACTTATAGCCAATAATGCCTAATTTTTTCCTTTAAAAACGCAAGCCTCCAAAATTGCATAAAAAAAGTTCGAAAAATTGAAGTATGTTTGCACGAAAATTAGCTTTGTAAAATATATGAAACATAAAAGTGTTTTAAACTTTCGAGGGAATTTCAATAAATGTGTTTTCTTAAATTTTATTAAACAGTTTTGTATAAAAAACATGTTTTTGAAATTTTCGAACTTTTTTGATGCAACTTTGGAGGCTAGCATTTTTCAAGGAAAAAATTAGGCATTAATATCTATAAGTTATTTGAATTCTACAGGAAATTAGTTTTAAAATAAGCCTAGGAAAAATAAAAAACGTTTATTATTTTAGAAATTATTTCAATTTTTAAAGATCATTGCAAAATCCACTTTTTTAAAGATATCTAACTGAAGAATTGACAAAAATATTTTAATTACGTCTCATTTTTCTCTAAATTTTATTGCCTTTTAGGAAAAAAATGAACCAGAATTTTATACTTTATACTTTTCATGTTTAAACAAGTTTTTCATTCATCAAAAAACGGGTGGTCTCTCAATTCCTGCCGGTAGTATAAATCTTCAAACATATAGTCAATATTTATTTTGAATGATTTCCGAAGATGATGAACTTTTCAGAAAACAAGAGTCGCAATCTTTTGCAAATAATGATTTTTGCTTCCTTTATAACGAAATGTAATCGTGACGATTTTTAGAAATGTTTTGACTTTTTGCGGCTTGTACAAAATTCACAATTTATAAATAATTACAAAAATAAGCAAAGACTTATATTACTCTTTGACACATTCTCTAGAATCGTAATTTTTCAGTGTTGCTAAACATGATTTGTTATAAAATATTTGTTACATTAGCATTTCTTTAACAAAATATTTATGAAAGTATATTGAATAAATTACGATTGTAGAGTATGTTTCAATACGAGTAAAGTAAGCCTTTGTTAATTAAAATTATTTGTTAATATTTATTATTTATTTATTTAATATTTATTATTTATTTGAAATCCTTTAACGTCCGAGAATAATAATATTGAAAAATAAACGACAAAAATAAACGACACTTTCGGACAATATGGAGTGTTTTATTATAAAATGTCCAACGTTTCAAGAACTAACCGTTCTCATCTTCAGGGACTAAAACATTATGTATAATTATGACGTTTTATAACGACATTAGTTATAAATATATTTTTTTAAACTGTACAAAATTATAGTTAATCATTATTATGAAATGTTAAATGTGTGGATTTTTATTTTTAGGTGAGATATTGTAATTATATGCGTTTTTTTGTCAAGATAAATTTATTATTGTAAAAATTTCTCATTTTTAAACATGAAATTTGTTAATGTTTTAGACCCTGAAGATGAGAACGGTTACATTTTATAATAAAACACTCCATATTGTCCGAAAGTGTCGTTTATTTTTCATTTATTATTTATTTATTTAATATTTATTTTTTAATTTACTTTATTATTTGCATGAAGTAGTACTACTTTATGATTATTTGTTAATAAAAATTGGATAATAATTGTGAATTTTGACTGAGCCGAAACTAAAATGTCCAAATTTTAAAAAGGATCATTATTTGGAAAAGATTTTTTTCAATCTAATGCTAGAAAAGTGTATTACCATAAGTTGCAAAATTATTTAAAATTAATTTTCATAATTCTTTGTTTGCTTTAAAAAATATTCTTTTATTTTGAGGTTATGTCGAGACCACCCCTTCTTAATTTAGACAATGAGAAAGTTAGAAAGCGAAAGGCATCATTTAATTAATCAAAATTAATTTAATTAATTATTTAATTAATTATTTAATTAACTGGTTATTTATTACAATGATGATTTCTAAATGATTATTTGTACAATAATGATATCTAAATGATTATTTGTACAAAATTCAGCATAAAAATCCTCAACTCTATGCTGCGAATCAATTCCAGCAACGCTAAACGACACAGTATGTGGCGCCGCCTACATTCTCATATTTGTTGCAACTCAAAAGAAGAAAAAAAGAGTATCATAAACTCTTGCCTCCACACTTTTTCCTTGTAAAAAACAACCGAGGTTACAAAAAACAACTCTAGTACCCTCAGTTGTTTGTAAGACCCCACGATTGGAATTTAAAAAATTATAGCCCAAAATTGCATCAATTTTTCCCAGACACTGACCCTCCATGACCCTAGAATGTCTCAAATTACCCTAACCGACTTAGAACCGTTTCTAACAGTAGCATTTTGCCTGAGGTCTCTTATTACTGCATACTTTCCCTGGCAACAAAGAAGAAACCAAAGATGCCGGCTTCTTGTACTTTTTGGACACTTCTTAGATTTGGGTAGAAACCGGATCATAATTTTAGGGCGTTGCGGGTGAGACGGGATTAAAGTTTGCGAAGAGGAGGGTCATAGGAGTAAGTGACAGAGTGTGGGTAAGGCGTAAGGGTCCATGGTGGTTGATAGGGTGAGCGGCGGGGGTGTTTCGAAACGCCCTCCAGTGGCTACTGGGACCAGGTCTTAAAAATTCGGTCCCACGCACCTGGGTCTTGGTCGAGGTCTCAACGGGCCTCTTTGTCATGGTAATTCCACTTCCCCTACTCCTTTGCCCCTTCATCTTGCGTCTCATCTCCCTTGTAATAGTGTGTGCCATCGCGCGAGCCGACCAGGTGTGCGGCCCTTCCACCGCGTTAAACTTTGGGCCTGTCAACCGATCACCAGGGACCGGAGGAGGAACCTCTACACAGCCACGAATCGAGAGCTTTGAGACAAAGGCCTCCTTCCAGCCCAGCCAACCAAAAGGACCATACACAGTTTTATGGCATCTGATATCGCACCAGACTCTCAGTCTCTGTTTTCGGTTTAATGAACTTTGGATTCTGTTTCTTTAAAGGGCCAACTCAGCTTTCATTGTCTGCGAGAAGTCTTCTCAGATGGTGAAACAGAGTCTTTATTTTCAGTTTTACGGGAATTTTTCATTTATGATAATTGTCTTTTGTGATGAATACTTTTTTGGTCATTTTTTGAATTATGTACATTAATATTATGTACATTATTGCATTTTGTAAATAATGCCTACTGTATACAGTAAATCATTCGGAAGTATTTTAACTCCAAGAAGGGATTAAAATGATAGTGCCTTCTGATAATTAATGTCTATTGTATAATCAAGTCAAAAGTACATGATTTCATTCTGCACATTAATGCCTACTGTAATTAATTGCCGCTGTAATGAATTTTTACTGCATATGAATGCCTACTGTAATGAATATCTAATTATTGATTAATGCCTCTTGCAACCAATTGCATAATGTAGATAAACTCCTACTGTACAGTAATGACTACTGTACAATAATTACTACTGTATACCCATGCATCCTGTAAATGGATGCCCTGTGAATATTATTGCCTACTACTGTACATCATTGTCTACTGTACATTAGCGCCTACTGTATATTATTGCCTACTGTACATTATTACCTACTGTACATTATTGCCTACTGTACATTAACTCCTATACATTAATTATTACTATTGATCAATTAATACTTACAGCAAATTAATGGCTATTGTAACTTAATAGCTACTTTCCATTAACGCCTACTTTATATCTTGGCCTACTGTACATTTGTATCTACTACAAATGAGTGACTACTGTAAATAAATGCCTACTGTAATTTCTATACATTGAGGCTTTCTGTACATTAAACTATACATTAATGTCTCTTGTGGATAATTGCATACTGTACACACATTGCTATTGTACGTTAATGCCTATTAAAATAAGTGTATACTGCATATTAATGCCTTCTGTACATAAGAGCACATAGTACATTAATGCTTACTATACATTAGTGCCTACTATACATTAATGCCTACTATACATTAATACCTACTATACATTCATGCCTACTATACATTAATGCCTATTATACATTAATACCTACTATACATTAATGCTTACTATACATTAATGCCTACTATACATTAATGACTACTGTTTATTAACACCTATTATAGTATATTAACGTTAATTTAATGCCTACTGAACATCATAGTTGCCTGTACATAAATGCCTTCTATAAAAAGTGTCTTCAATATATTAATGCCTATTGTACAGAATCGCATACTGTACATAAATTGCTACTGTACGCTAATGCCTTTTAAAATGAATGCCCACTGCATATTAATGCCTTCTGTACAAAAGAGCAAATAGTACATTAATGCCTGCTATACATTAATGATTACTGCTTATTAATACCTATTATAGTACATTCATGTTTAACTAATCCCTACTGTACATCATACAGTTTAAAGTACATGAATACCTACTGTAGTCAGTGTTTGCAATACATTAATTCCTGTTGTACATAATCGCTTACTGTACATGCACAAATTGCTACTGTGCCTTAATACCTAGTGTACAATAATGCCTTCTGTAAATTAATGTCTATTAAAATAATATCTACTGTACATGGATACCTACTCTTTATTAATGCCTTCTGTACATCATAACCTACTGAACATTAATGACTACTGTTAATTAATGCCCACTGTACATCAATGCCTTATGTACATTAATGCCTACTGTAATCAATGTATACACTATATAAATGCCTTATGTACATTAATGCCCCTTGTACTAAAATGCAAACTGTACCTTAATGCCTAGTGAACGCTTATGCTTTGTTTACATTATTGCCTATTTAAATGAAATCAACTGTACGTGAATACCTACTCTTTATTAATGTCTACTGTACATTAATGCCTACTGTTCATTAACGCCTACTGTTCATTAATGCCTACTGTTCATTAATGCCTACTGTAGATTAATGCCTACTGTTCATTAATGCCTACTGTAGATTAATGCCTACTGTTCATTAATGCCTACTGTACATTCATATCCACTATACCATTAACAAAAATTGAAATAAAGAAAGAATATTCTAAAAAATTGACGCTATTTAATTTCAGGCTTTTTGTATTTCGAAAGCCGTCACTATATAAACAACAGTATATAAATAAAGCTCCTTCGTCCAGTTAAACCCTTTTTGATTCTAAATTTTTTTTCGTGACTAATTTTAAAAACAATTTCGCACTGCATTATAAGCGCAGGATCTGGAGAAATGCCAGTTATTTCGAAGGTATTGAGAATGTCTGTATGATGAATGACAAGTGTTTTAAAATCAATATTGATCGTATTTGAAATAGCGGCTTATTCTGAAAAGCAGGACTGCTGGGTTTCTCAAAGACGTCGTTATCAGCAAGAGGAATGCGCAACCTGTTGAGGGTTGATGGTTGGTGAGTGCGGGGCTGAAGGGAATAGGAAAAGTCGAGGTTGGCACGTTTCGTCGCAGAGACGTTGGAACGTATAGGCATGAATTTCCGGTGCGTCGATATGTCGACGCTTTTCAATCTTCTTGATCGAATCCATTCGCCACAATATATCGGTACATCCCTTTTTCCTTTTCTATTCCAAACTCACGTCCCTCCACTTCTCGATGCACGAAAACCTCTAGATCTACTTCTCATTTCTCATTCTCCTCTCTTTTGTTCTCTTTCTTTTTCTCCATTTTTCGCTTTCTTTATTTTTCGTTTCTCACTTTCTTTATTGTTCTTTTCTCACTTTCTTTATTTTCCGTTTTCCTCGCCTTATCTATTTTTTGTTTTTCTATGCCTTTATTTTTTAGCAGTTTATTTTTCTCAGCTCTCTATTTTTTTCAGCACTTTATTTTTTTAGCTCTTTATTTTTTTCAGCTCTTTATCGTTTTCAGCTCTATTTTTTTCAGCTCTCCATTTTTTCAGCTCTCTTTTTTCCAACTCTTTCGTTATTTTTCTTCCCTCTCTTTAATTCTCGTTCTCCTCGTGGATTTTGCACTCCTGAAGGAAGTGCCATTTGTCACTCGATTCGATCGAGACAATCGGACGAAATTGGACGAGAAAAGACGCTAACTTATCACCCTTTGCTTTGAAAATTTTCGTTTGTTGGAGTCATTTGAATTCTTATCGTTGGTGTTCCTGGGCGTTGTAATCGGGGCTCGTTACAATTATTCACCCTTTTTCGGAGCTAAGAAACCTGGGCGCGTCGAAAGAAGGCAGAACCAACCCTTCGGCCAATTTGTCACAATGAGAGCTTCAAACGGGGTGAATGAACGAGAAATTCATATAGCTTTTGATGGAAGGCTGAATCTATGAGAGGCTTTTTAGGGGAAGTGATTGCTGAGGTGACGGGGGTTCAAGATGAACTTCCAGATTATAATAATATTCTCAATGATGCTAATCACCGAGATAATGATTATCGTATGATCATCACATTAAAGAGGGTAAAAACCAGACTCTCTCCAACATTTACTCTTCCTACAGAAATATCCTTTTCTCTTTTTACGTTTCTTTTCTTTTCCTTTTTAGCTTCCTATCCTTTTCCTTTTTAGGTTCCTATCCTCTTCCTTTTTAAGTTCCTATCCTTTTCCTTTTTAGCTTCCTATCCTTTTCCTTTTTTAAATTACTTTTCTTTTTCAATTTCGTCCAAAATATTTTAAAATATATCCACTTTGCAATAAAACTAACATTGTCTCTTTTTCATCATCTTTTTCCGAAGATTCAAATAGAAAATGAAAATTCAAATAGAAACCGAAGTTTCAAATAGAAAATGAAGATTCAAATAGAAACCGAACATTCAAATACAAACGGAACATTCAAATAGAAACTGAAGATTGAAATACAAAAGAGAAATTGGAGTTGAAGATTGAAATTCGGGATAGACGTGGCGAAATAGAGGAAACAAGTAAACAAGGGTTACAAAGCGAGAATTGCAGGCATGTGGGTCCTTTAAATGGAGTAGAGTGAGCAGAGGTCCTCATTAGGAAGACGAGACGTTTTATCATCCTTAATGAGACGACATCTTGGATGTGGTACTTTTTAGATGGGAATAGAGTGTGGAAATGGATCTTTAGGCGGAGTTGGCTTCAGGGCAGAGACGGCAGGCGTCGCGGTTGCAGGGTTGGCTTCTACTGGCTCCTAATTGGGAGACCGGCAACTAACTCTCTTACCGCCTCCACTTCCTTGCTTTTCTCCGCACTTCACCTCCCTTCTGGATTGCCTCGCGACCTCCTCCTCATTCACCACTGCCACCTTCTAGTTCACTCGTCTTCTACTTGGTTTCTTTCTTCAGGTCGAGCTTTACTCGTCGAGCGACCTGAAAGCCCTGAGAAAAGTTCCCTCGACTTAATTACACGGAATAATCGCAAGAGACCCCTGCATAACCGCTGCACCAATTTCACTTCTTAGATTATGGAATTTCTTATGTGCAAAAGGCAAATTAAGAGATCAGATTGCTTCCTGAAAGGGCGACATCTTTGGGACCAAGTCTACTTTACTCAAATCATTTTTGCTTCACTTTTATTTTTTATCTTTTGTATTTTACTCTTGTGCTTTGATTTTGTAATTTATTTTCGTACTTTTATGCTTTTTTATGCTTATTTTTTTATGCTTTGCTTTCGTATACTTATTTTCTTTTACAAACTCTAATCTGCAGCATTTTTTGCTGTAGATTTTTTTCTTTTTTTCATTTGATGTAGATTAGATTATTTTTTATATTTTACTTTCAAACTTTATTTTACCTACTTTTGTATTTTTTTATTTTACCCTACTTTTATTTTACCTGCTTTTTTATTTTACCCTACTTTTTATACTTTACGTTGATAATTTATTGTACTCTTTTTCTGTGCTTTCAACAATATTATTTTGCCAACATAACCCCAAACTGCTAAGTGAAAGTGGCTTTATTTTTAATATTTAATACTTACAACAGGATTCATAACACATATGTTGTAGAAAAGCTTTTGTTAATCAGATTTTTAGATAATGAATTAGCAAAAATTGAATTAGCAGAAGGGAACTAAGCTTGTGAGATGAAAATGATTTCCATTTTGCTGAGAATAATCATATTTCGGCCGCAAACTACAACACTAGCGACCCCTGTGGAGAACATGGTAAATTACGACTGGATATGCGTCTGCGCAATTCACATGGTAGCAGACGAAAAAGTTTTTTGTTTCTTGGAAGAAAAAGCTCTATAAAGGTTTAAAAATATGTAGAAAAACAACTTTCTTTAGTGAAAAGAATTTTCTTGATGTTTGGAGTCGTTTTTATTTTCTTTATTTCTTCTTTGCCAACTTTCTTGAAGTAATGAAGAGACTTTTTTCTTTCCCACAAAATAACTGTTTTATTTACTCTATTTCTTCTTTATTTTCTTTTACCTCTTTTTAACTCTCTTTCCCTAAAGAAGAAAATTTCTTCTCTATTGCAAGAGTGTAATTTTCTTCATTTATTTTTTAACAAAAGAAGAAGCGCTTTTTTCATTTATTCCATTTTTTTAAAATTCTTTTTCTCATTTTTTTCAACAACTCTTACAATAAATAAGACAATTTCTTCTTTAACAACTTTTTTTCATTAAAGAAGAGAATTCCTACTTTTTATTGAAAGAGAGTTATTTTTTTATTTCTTCTTTAACAACTCCTTTGTAGGAAAGAAAAGAGTTTTTTTTTTATTTATTTCTTGTTTTCTTGATCAACAACTCCTTTTACAATAAATAAGATAATTTCTTCTTTGACAATTCTTTTACAATAAATAAGACAATTTATTCTTCACTGCAAACAAATTGTCTAATTTTCTATATCTCTTCTTTAATGATAAACGATACCTTTATCATTATTTTCAATATATCTTTATCTTTTTGAATACATTAATATATGAATTTAAGTACACATTTATGCACATATTTATACGCACATTTATACACGCATTTATACACACATTTATACACACATTTACTTTTGACAAATTACACTTTTTAGGATATCACGACACTTTATCGAAATTTCTCTTTAATGTAAGTTCTGCATCCATGAATTTAAATAAACGTCTTACTTTACATCTGGAGGTAACAATTATATCTTTCGGAAGATCTGAGATTTGTCTCTTTTAAAGATGGCTGGATATTTGTTTGAAGAAGAAACTTCTATATTTATAGTTGGCTTGAATCGTAAAGCTCTCGTTACTAGGACATTGTCCAGCTGCGAATATGAGGTGTGAACGAATGGTCTTGATGATGGTTATAAGATCACATCTCTCAAAATCTCACTATTCTTTTGCCGTCGTTGCGGTCGTTCATATAGTCATTTACGATACAATCTCCCGAAAAAAACATATATTTTCCAAGACCATTTTTTTCCAGGATTCGATTGTATCTCGGATTGTATCTAAACGAACAAAATGCTATCCATCTCGTGCACCGTTGCGTAATATATTTCGCATTTATCTTCACGACTAATCTATTGCTCCCAATGACCTGTCGCAGTGCAGTTTTTCTCAGAAATTGTCAATATTTTGAAATTTCTCAATACCTATTGATTTAGTGAAGCTTTGAATTCCAGACATTTTCTCGACAACTTCTATTTTTCCTACAACTTTTCTTCTTCATAACTCATAAAAAGTTCAACTTCTTCACAACTAGGAAAGTATAACTTTTGGTCCTATAATTTTTTTCTTATGATTTTTCTTCGCAGTTTTTCCTATCATTTCAAATTAAAAAGATTAATAAAAAATGTCCGTATTTTTTTCTCTCTAACTTTTAGTTTTACAAAAAAAACTTTAACAGGTCAATCACTTGTCGCTAATCGTTTTCTAGGAAAAGATTGTTAGAGATATTTCTGTGAAAAGATCAACAACACAAATCATTAATCCTAAATGATAATAATTTATGTTTTCTTTTCATTAGAGTTTTCTATTCATTTTCGAAGAGAGTATTTTTAGTAACTTCATCTTTTCCATTTAATCCCCCACAATCTCACTGTTGACAAAAATCTATTTTTTCCTAAAGAGGATCAAGTCCGTGATGACAATGGAGCAGGCATCAAGGACCTATCTCACCATAAAAAATGTGAAAAATTCGCTGGATCAATGGATCGAAGAAGAGTGCTGTGCCCATAAGAAGGGCGTCATTGTGCTCCAAATGCAATAAGATCCCAATATTTTGGTCCGGCTCTTTCCCTCTGAGAGGTTTTCTCTTTTCACTGAAAAAGGCGACTTAATAAAACGAATTGGGTTCGGATTTATAAAATTTCAAATGGAAAATTACACATTTTTTAATCAATCTTTTGTTGTACTTGTAGTTTTATTGACTTGTATAATGCAACAAGATAGATCATCATTAGCTTTATCATTATTATCATTTGTGTATTAATTTTGATGATTCAAAAAGTAGAAAAAGTTTTTGGTAACAATGATAATTTTCGTAGCAATTGCAGCTAGTTAGTAGTAACAAAAACCATTTGGTAGCAATTACAACCATTTGGTAGCAACTACAACAATTTAATAGTAACTACAACAATTTTGTAGCAACTACAACAATTTGGTACCATCTACAACCATTTAGTAGCAACTACAACAATTTTGTAGTAACTACAATAATTTGGTAGCATCTCCAACCATTTAGTAGCAACTACAACATTTTAGTAGTAACTACAACTATTTGGTAACAACTACAACAATTTTGTAGCAACTACAACAATTTCGTAACAACTGCAACAATTTGGTAGCAACTACAACAATTTAGTAACAACTGCAACAATTTGGTAGCAACTACAACAATCTGGTAGCAACTACAACAATTTGGTACCATCTACAACAATTTCGTAACAACTACAACAATTTAGTAGTAAATACAACAATTTTCTAGGAACTAAAAAATTTGTGCTATTATCAAAAACATTTTTAGTAAGATCAACAAAATTCTTATGAGGATAGAACAATGACAATGTAGAATCAGCAAACCCTAGTGTATAAGCACAAAAATTTTAACAGCTCTCCAACAGAACTTTGGTTAAGATAAACAAAATTTTAGTAGAACAAACAAAACCCTAGTAGAGATTCAAAAATTTTAAACATCAACAGAACTTTCGTAGAGGTACGAAACTTTTAAAAGCACAAATGAAACTTTGTTGAAAGTACTCAAATTGTAGCAACACTAAAAGAACTCTAGTGGTAATCCAAAAATTTTAACTTCAATCAAATTTTACTAAAGGCGCAGAAATTTTGAAAGCACCAATAGAATTCTCACAAACCAACGAAAAAGGCTTATTTTCACAAAAATTTCAAAAAAGTAAGAGTGCGGTTTGTACAAAATGCCTTGTCCTATATTTTTGAACAAATAAACAAAATTGAACAAGTAGAAAATTATTCATTTCATGAAAATTTTGCTTCCTTATAGATGGATTTTTCACAAAAATCAACCTTTAACATTTTTTAATAATTCAAAAA
>WNHD01005365.1:0-10672 GCA_011057455.1 Ganaspis sp. Gsp50 | reverse complement strand
AAAACGCGAAAATACATTTTATTCTAAAAAATAAGACTACCAGCAATGAGAATCGTGAGTTTATCGATATTTTTTAGCCCTACATGAAAAAATAAAGAACAATTTTACTTACTTATCAATTATTATTGACTAATTTTTTAATCTTATTTTTGTCGAGGCACGAAAATGAAACAGATTAACCTATAAGTGATATTTACAGGTAAATTCTATGAAATATTTGAATTGGCCATCTCTCCCACATGGCCAACTCCCCCCGGACTTACCCTATATATTTTAGCCAGAATTGAATGCGTAAATGACAATTTTTCATGATTTTTGACGAAAAGTCTATTTTTATAATATCACTTTTAAAATTATCATTTTTTAATGACAGTTCCTTTGGGAAAAATTTTCTATTTTAAAAAACGAAAAACGAATCGACTGATATACATATATATAAAGTGTATATTTTATCATCATTTTATACAAAAAAAGGTCATTGTTCAATTAGTTTGTACATTAAGAATATTATTTTATGGTATAAATTTTAAGAATATTATTTTTTAGTGACATCCTTTGGGAAAATTCTACTGTATTGAAAAACAAATCGATTTATATAATTTTAAAGTTTTAATTAATTTTAATTACAAAAAATGTATGAAAAAATATGTCCATGTTACTTTTTTAAATTAAAATTTTTTTTCTATGAGGAAGCAAAATGTTTATGAAATGAACATAATTTTCCACTAGTTTATTCTGTTTCAAATTAACATTTTTCTGCCTGTTAGCTATTCCACCATCCCAATCTTTGGAAGATGTAAAAACAGTTCCCAGTTCTGCAATGTATTGTTTTTCGGTTATTTTCTTTTTTCCATCAGACACGACGTCAATGTGTGTTTTCTGCAACACTCCTAAAACGAAAAAAATTATTTCTTCTCATTTGTTTATTAAACCTTATAAATAAAAAATAATCTTTTTAAAACGAAAAATACTTTACAGATAAATAAAGCTTACCAAACATACAATTATTCATAATTGTCTCACAAAAATACTTTTTCCCTCTTTCTTTCGAGTTGCCGTATATTGTTATACCAGTCTTTTTTACCAAATATTTTCTAATAATATTTTTTATGCTTGACCTTAAAATCATTTTATGGTCAAATAGTTGCGGTAAAGAATTTTTCTGTGAACACAATAAAAATAAATAAAATATTATACATACCTGCCAAAAAAGAAATTACTACTTTCCTATAAATGTATAAATTCTGAGTTAAGTGAATAAAAATCCTGGTTGGAGTTCACAACATTTTATCAACAATTCAAAATTATAAGAATAATATTAATAATAACAACAATAATGCCATTAAACGAAATATTACCGTTTTTATAAACTTTGTTGAATAAAATAAATGTTTAAAGAACCCTTTGAGATGAAAATGGAGAAGAAAAAATATATAGAAAAATAATGTTAATTTAAATCGTTGATCAAAAACGTTGTTGACTTCAAATTCGTTAACAAAAGTTGATAAACTAAATATTTAAAAAAGTTAAGATAAACATAAATTTCATACATTTAGGACCTTACAATAATCGTTCTATCACTGTTAAGTTTCAGAAAAAACAATTCTAATTTAAATACATTTAGACCTAACGAAACCAATTTATAATTTTAATCATTTTGACTAGAAAAAATACTCAAAACCTCAAAATTTCCTAGATACAATTAAGTTTAATTAATAACAACCCTTCCAAAAAACACATTCGAACTTAAATAATTTAGTAGGTACTATTTGTTACTTTAACGTAAACTTCAAAGGCTATACGCCAAAAAGCTTTTATTATATTATCTCAAAATGACAAAAATTGATTTATCCACTTTCTTTCGATTATCCCTTAGAAGTTTGAGAATATAAGTCAATTTTATATTTTATAAGCCAATTTTTATATTTTTACATTTTTATTCAAAATGTGCGATTTTTGACTTTTGCTAATTTCATCATTTCTCGACGTTTTAAGACCCCCTGATACCGAAAAAATGGTTTTTACAAAAGTGTGTGTCTACTGTCTATCTCAAATCAGTTGTGGCGCGATAACTTGAGTAAAAATTAATCAATCAACTTTAAATTTGGAATGGTTTTTAAGTATCCCAAAATACAGGCTAACTTCGTTGGACAGCCATTTCTGACCAAAAATGTCAAAATTAAAAAATTTTGAAAACTCAAAAAAATCATTCTTTTTTCATTTTTAAAAATTTTTTTTTTTTCAATTTTTTTCATAAACTACAATCAAACACAAATATTTTTTTCCTTTAGACCATTTCTCTAACACTTAAACCAAAAAAGATACAAATATTTGAGAATCACTTTATTTAAAAAATTCAGTTTTGACCTCCCCACCCTCCCCCTCCGTATTGAAAAATCAGTCAACATACTGTACACACATTCTCATCAGATTAGGCAAACAAGAAAAGTTGCAGAGAAATTCAAGTTTTAACAACAAAAATTAATATAAAGTCACATTTTGTACTCATAATGCACAAAAAAGTGAACTGAGACTGGAAAATTGAAAGTCAAAAACATGTAATTTTGCAAAAAAATAAAAGAAATGTTTTACTTTTTCTTCGTGAATCCTCATAATATTTACAAGCAAGTGGCCGAACTGAAATTGATGCAGTTTCGGCATGTAGGTATGTTTTTAAAGTGTACCGAAGTAATGGATAAGTTCGTTGAAAAGCAATTTCTGACCAAAAATAAGAAATTTTGAAAATGGAGAATATTTGTAAATAATTGAATATATTATTATGACTTTTTTTAAAAAATTATTTTATATTGATGAATTAAGTATACTGTGATTTGAAAAGATATTTGAAGAAGAAGCTGCACGTTACTCTTGATAGAACCCTTCACTGACAGAAATGAATACACGTTAATACAACCAGGAAATGTGGTTAAAAAAAATGTAGTTATTTAAAATACAAAACACTGTTTGCGTACTCATGTTTATTGGTTATAGTAACCAGGAGTTTAGTCACTTTATCCGGAAAAACGATTTCTGGTTGCAGTAACCTGGAGTGTAATGAAAAATGTCTTTAACTTGAAAATCTGGTTACAGCAACCTGGAACTCACATGGTTGAGACAACCATGTTTAACGTTTCTATACGAACGAATCTGATTTTGCAGTAACGCATGCGCAGTAATTGTATGCTTGACCGGACGCAACGTGCAATCCGTGTAATCCAAGTGTAATAAGGTGAACAAAGTGAATAATTTTACTTCGATATTTTAAAGTTTATGTTGTGATTCATCTTGTTATCTTGTGAAATTGATATCTTGTGAAAAGGTGAGTTGAAAATTCATAGTATTAGTTTTTCTGAACATATTTTTAATTTTTAAAGCTAGAAAAAGTTTTGACGAATAAATATATTATAACCTATAATACCGGCATTATTTTTTAAAATTGTTATTTGTCATAAGAAATGAAAGATTAAATAAAACATTAAATAAATAGTAAATAAATAGTAAATAAATAAATAAATAATAAATATTATGCAAACATAATGGGTAATACCGAATTTATTTTTTAAAAACACAATTTCTAGTCGTACTGAAAATCAGTAGGTACACAAATAGTTTTATTTTATAATTATTAGTGACTTGTACAGAAAATCTGTACGATTAGCCAAGCCAATATTCCACATCTTGTATGCAAAAAGACACAGCTTTTTTAAAATTGATTTTGTCATAAAAAACAATACATTCAATTATTCACTAAAAACTAATAGCTTAACATAACCTATAGTGCCGGCTTTATTTTCAATTTTTTGTTTGCAAGGGGAAAAACATTAGATGCTATTGCTCGTTGGAAACTCAAGAATTGTGGGAACTTATACTTTTCTATTTATTTTAAGAATTTTAAAATAACTTTTCTATCATTATAGATTTAAATATGGAAGAAAATACTGTTGAGGCGCTTCTAACGAAATTCGATTTGAGTGATTATATTGACATTTTCAAAGGTAATCTTTTAAAACTTTTTTTGCATATATCACAGGCTCAAGAAATATAGATTTTAATTTTAATTTATGTATTATTTATTTATATTTATTTTATACTTATTTTGTTGATTTTATTTTGTATTACATTTATTCACATAATAATTTTCTGTTATATTTATTTTATTTATTTACTTATATATTTTCTGTTATATTTATTTTATTTAATAATTCCAGAAAGAAATGTTGAAAATAGTGAGCAATTTTTTCTTCTAAATGAAGATGAAATATCTGAATTGATTCCAAATTTAGAAGACAGATATAAATTTGTTGTTCGTCGCGAAGCAGAGTATAAGCATAAATCCTCTGTCATTGTGTGTACTATATTTTTCTATTATATATAATTATTTATATTATAGATTGAGTAAAGATGAACACTATATCCTAGATTTTAAAAGATTAATTACATTGCATAAATTTAATTGTAGTAATAAACAAAATTTAATTATTTTCAAGTTAACCTTCACACTATAAACTATAATACACAATAAACTACACAACACTAGATTATTTATATATAATATATATGAAGACACTAGTCTAAATAAACAATTAGAGGCATGAAACAATAATTTATTATGTTACAGGTTAACGTTGAACTCTGCAAAATTCATCAAATGGATATGTTTTAAATCCAGTACATGAAAGTGAAAAGCTTCCCGGACAGGTTAGATAAATTTTTAAAAATATTTTGGACTCAATTCTAAACTCAAAATTAAAAGGAATTAATTATACAACCCTCGATTTTAGGACCTGAGATTCTTGCTTAACCGAACATCCATTGGAAAGGCACTGCTTCTTAAAAAAGTTTTAACCGATGCAGACAGAAAAAAATTATGTGAAATAATAATATACAATTTAATGAAAAACGGTGTTAAGTGAGTATAAAATTTATTAATTTTTAATATTTAAATTCAAATGCATTTTTAATATAAATATGAAATATTGAAAATATTACTTTACAATTTATTTAATAAATAAATAAAATTTGAAACTCAATATTCTGAAAAATTTAGAAAAAGTTTATAAATGCATTTCGTTAAAATTGATTTATTTAGAAAAACTTCTCCTTTAAAGTAAAACTTTATAAAATCACATTTTATCTAAATCTTAAAACAAGTAGAATTTATCAGTTTTTCTTGTAAAAAACTAATTTGTATTTTCATATAAAAATCTCATATTTCTGTACTTTCAATTATGTGAGTTATTGAATAATATTATTGTAATCAATTAGAATTAGTTTACACTTATAAGTAAAGAATCGTAAAATTTTTGAAATAAATCCTGAATATGGAAAAAATACTAGAATTCATTAAGTACACAGATAAGATATTTATCTCAACAGTCCAGAAGATTGTTAAAAAGTTTATAAAAACACGTTTTTAAAAAAAATTAAAATTTAAAAAATAACTTCTCTATAAACTAAAACTTTATAAAATGAAGTGTTGAATTGTTTAATCCAAATCTTTAAGACAATTAAAATTTGTCATTAGTTTCTCTAGTTACAAGTTAATTTGTGTTTAAAATGGATGACATTTTTTAAAAATAGTAAATTTCAAATAAGATTCTTAAAACAATTTAGATTGTTTTTTGAAACAGAAATAAAATTGATATATTAAATTTGTTTATATTTAGTAATTTTCTTTTTAAATTTTTATAGGATACAACGGAATGATTTCTTATTTTGGGCAAAGCAAGTAGTTGCAATTTTCAATAGGGAAAGTGAAGTAGATTACTATAATCCATGTCACAAATAAAAAAAAACCCAAATGGAAAATTATATGATTTCTATACTAATTTAAAAAAATGGATGAGATCTCCTGCAGAAGAGAAAGCAGAGATTCCAGTCTAAGAGAAAAATGCTGAGGACGAAAAAAATCTGTCTGAATTAAATAATTTATTGCATAAAAATGAAGATTTGAAAAAATTTTGGCGAGAAACGGCAAGGGTTAGAAATCGAAACACTTCTATTGCAGAGTACTTTCAGGAATACCAGGTGTTAACATTACAGATTGGAATAGAATTGGTAAATATTACTTCAGAGTATAACAGAGTTAAACGAAGTTATTTTATTAATAATAAATTGCTTCCTTATTTTATTTAATATTTAAAATGTTATTTAATATTTTTTTAATTTATAAAAAATATATGTTTTTGTTTCAGTTGTTGATTGACTTTGATATCTGCTTTCCATTATTAAATGCAAAGATGTTCTTATCGGAGTGGCCAAAATTGGCGCCAACCGTGCTGGAAAAAGCTTACAAACAAAAAGTTTGCCAAGACTTATTGGATGTAGAAGGCACATAATTTTTTTTTTAAATTGTTTAACTTTTAATATGCAATTCATAGTAGAATATTCAATTTTCAGGTATCTCACCTGAAATCCTTGCGCTGTTCGTGCTGCCGTACTTGTTTAAGCCTATATATTTACGAGGTAAAAGTAAACAATATCCTGAAAGTTGGAAAGCTGGAAAATCCGAAATCGCCGAGGGATTTATCTACAGAATTCCGGTGATTTTTAATCTGATTTTTCTTTCTAAAATTATAAATAGTTAAAATAATACTAAGTTTAAAAATGATATAGTATGATTGTATTAAAAAAACGTTTAAATAAATTAAGATTTATAATTGAATTTGAATATAGGATTAATGACACTGTTTCTCCTTTATAGACTCTTGCTGATTTGGAACGGAATTGGGAGCAAAGACTAGATAAACTAAAAAAATATGGAGTTACACAACAACCGATTGTTATTGCAACTGGATCTATCAATGACATAAAAGAAGTGTATGTCTCCATCAATAACATTAAATATCTTTATTCAGGACTGCTTGAAGGTGTTGACCGCTGTTTCAAGAGTTTTTTTGCGTTGAATGCAGAGTTTTCAGCAGATTCAAGACCTATATGGGAATTTTTACAGCGCATATACGGGATTCCATTTTCTGCAGGAGTTAAGTTAAACACAAATGCGTCTACTGTGTGTCAAAGTATCAAAAAGTAGTTGATAGCTTTTAACGTTAGTTCGTTGAAACGGCTGTGTCAGAATCAACATTGCATGGAATGTTTTTTCATTCTTAAATTACTCTATATTTATGTTTAATAATTATTCCAAAGAGATTTGTGATAAAATTAGAGTTAATTTAGCTGTTCTTGATATTTTTGCTTTCAATTTTAATTGTTCAATTTAAATAGTGTTTTTTATTCTTATAAAATGTACAAAGTCACGAATCAAAACCAATTTAAATGTTCCTTTTGTCAACAAAATTTTTCTAAAAAACATTTAAAAATTCATTTAAAGATCCAACATAATATTCAAACTGAAGATTTTACTACTTTTTTATGTAAAAATGACAACTGTGATAGATCTTTTGCAACTCAAAAATGTTTGAATGTTCATGGAAAGCTAAAACACTCTGCGCATACAAATTTACCGCAGACTAATAATGAATCAGATGACAGTACTATTAGTTTAAAAAATCAGAAAATAGAAAATCATTTGAGTTTAAGGCATAACGTAATACAAAAACTTCAATTGACACAAATTCACCACATACTAATAATGAATCAGATGACAGTACTATTGGTTTAGAAAATCAAAAAATAGACAATGATTTGAGTTTAAGGCATAACGTAATACAAAAAAATTCAATTGACACTGTACAATTAAATTTCGATGAAAAGCATAACGTTTTAAGAAATCCTAAAAACCAAAACACTGAAACATTAAACGGTACGGCTAATATCTCTACTCAATTATTATCAGATTTATCGATACCAAAATTAGAATCTGCATTATCATTAATATCTAAATTCGATTCTAACTTATCATTGGTGCGATCTCAAATTCAAGATATTGTAAGCTCATTTGATAAGTTTCTAAACAGTGAATTCATGGACAACTTAAAAATGTTAATGTTACTAAATACTAAAGAAAATATGATTGACGCTATTGAAGAAAAATTTAACTCGTTTCAAAAAATTTTTTCAGAATTAAACACGGAACACAAACGTTTTAATTTTCTTGAAAAGGAAAAGTTGTTTATCGAACCAGTCCCTATATTATTTGGAACCGTACCTCGAGAAAAACAGGGAAAAGAAGTATCTACCATTGTCACAGGTCAATTGATTCCAATAGATTTAGTATTAAAAACTTATTTTGAACTGCCTTGTGTTTTCGATGAAACTTTTGCTTACTATTCAAAATTAAGAGAAAATAAAGATAAAACATCAAACGTAGTTCAAACAAAAATTTGGCAAGACGTACTAGATCAATCACCTGAATCGTTAATTTTTCTTTTATATTTATACGAAGGTGCTTTCGAAACAGGTAACCCACTAGGTCCAAATGCTGGAAAACGTAAACTGAATGGTGTTTATGTGTCAGTGGGTTGTCTACCTCCAGAATATTAGTCAAAATTAAATAATATCTTTCTTTCACAACTATATCATGTTGATGATCTGTACGAGTTTAGGAGAAAAGTCATTTTTAAAGACCTGATTAGTCTTTTAAACAAATTGCAGTCAGATGGTATTGTGTTAACGTTAGATGGATCTCGAGTTATTACATTACGTTTTCAAGTAATTTTTATTCAGGGTGATAATCTTGAATTAAACGATATCTTAGGATTTGTTGAAAGCTTTTCAGCGAGATTTTTCTGTAGATTTTGTAAATTAAAAAAATTTGAAACAAAAAATCCTTGTGTTCAAGATAGTAGTAAATTAAGGGACAAAAAAAATATGAAAAAGATGCACTAAAGATAAACAGTGAAATAAGTGGAATAAAAGAAGTTTGCGTTTTTCATGATTTGACTAATTTCCACGTAACTAAAAATATGTCGGTTGATTTAATGCATGACCTTCTTGAAGGTTTATGTCGTCAAGAAATGTTCAAAATTGTACATCACTGTAAAAAACAAAATTATTTTAATTTGAAAACATTAAATCATCGATTAATTTACTTTAGGTTTAACAATTTTGAAAATCGACCACCAGTTATAACTGAAAATGATGTTAAAAACAAACACCTTAAAATGACTGCATCTCAAATGATGTCTTTTGTTCTGAGTTTTGGACTAATAGTAGGCGATTTAATATTTAACAAAAATGTTACTTACTGGGAGTTATACAAGTTGTTAAGAGAGATTTTAGGCACATCTTTGCTGAGCGAATTTGATGAATCAACTCTAACACGTTTTGAAGACTTAATAGAAAAACATCACAAGTTATATATAAAATTAGAGGGTTCTTTGTTTCCGAAGCAACATCTTTTAACTCATTATCCTCAGATTATAAGAGAACTTGGACCTGTAGTTAACATGTCGTATATGCGCCAAGAGGCTAAGCACCTTTGGTTGAAAAAATATGCTCATGTAACAACTAACAGAATTAATCTACCATATAGTCTGGCAATTCGACATCAATTAGCTCAAAACGATTGTTTTTTACGGAAAAATGTTTTTAGTTCTCCCGTTGTTAGTTGCAAAAAATACCAAAGTAAAGTTTCAGATGGGATTATAAGTTACAACAATACAAATTATGAATCTGTTGTACATGTTTTCGATGGAAAAACTAAATTCGAAAAAATAAGATTGTTTTACTGAAAGTCAAAAACAATTCTCAGCAGTTCGGAAAGATTTTGAATCTTAATCAAGTCGAAGAAACATCTGATCCTTTAAAGGATTTAGATTTCATGCTGAAAATTCAAATTATTCGAACAGCTAAATTTAATGATGATTATCAAGCTTACGAATTCGAAAACACAAATGAACACGATTTATTTAAATTAAGCGAATGAAGCAGTTACAGATTTTGGAATTGTATTCCTAAACCGGATAAAAAATGCTTCATTGTTTTTTGTCCCCATCAGAAGCATTTAACATTGTCAGAATGATTTCTCATATCATAATTTGTGTTTCGTATAATTGTAATTCGTAAATTGTTAATAAAGTTTGTTCACAATTGAAATATTGAAATATTTTTATTATTTGGCGGAACTAATATTATAATTTAAGTAAATCTTTTTATCTATTTTAAATTAATTTAATTATTTTAACTATTGAACTTTTAATGTAATCTCTTTCATTATTACTGTAAACTTGCCAGCTTGTCTATTTAACCTACCAAAACAGTTCAAGCAACTATTAGAAAACAATTTTGCCAAAACCAATAAACCTGGTTACTGTAACCAGGAATATAGGTCGTTGTGCAAATTGCTGCAGGTTGCTCAAACTAATCTCTGAAAAAAAGTTTAATATTCAACTAACTCTCCTGGTTGTATTAACCAGTTTTTCACGTTAGAGAAACATAGCTTATTCTTGTTCGAACAACTAGTGTTTTAGTTAAAGACAAATTTAACCACGACGACTAGGTTGTATGAACCAGGAATTTCTCTCAGTGTTCCTTTTCCACTTAGGCAAGTTCAGCATCTTACCAACACTTCTCCTTATAGATGTGCTGCGTGGTTTATAAAAAACACCTTAGAAATGTTTTAGCACAACATAAAATTGAACTCGTTTTTCTCTACATGCACAAAGAGGACGACCTTTCAGTCTACTAATAGAGTAGTATTACTAATATATAATATTAATATAATATATTATAATATTAATATTAGTATTAGAATTTTGTAATTTTATAAAAA